>QNUK01000276.1:861797-904297 GCA_013621035.1 Clarias magur | reverse complement strand
CTCTGTGCGGCGCCGTTAGAGGGAGGAGCCATGGACAGAGACGCTTCCGGAACGTTCTGAAAAACATAGAGAGTCACATGTTAGTAAGCAAACACACCACCTCACACACACGCAGTAACTGTGAAGGCCTGACACTGGAGACTCCTTTCACACACACGCAACAGCAGGCGGACACAGCTGTGTGAAATAAACAACTCCTTCACCTCCGCAGACGTGTTGAGGGCTCGGGTCACGCTCCCCACATCCGTCAGACGGTGCTCTCGGTCGTCCCACCGTCCGTACGCCAGATCAATCCCGCCCACGAAGGCCACTGATTGGTCGATCACCACGATCTTCTCGTGATGAGCCCAGAGATAGACGGTGGAGGAGACGTGGTCAGGATGTCGCATCACCTGGAGCAGAAACACAAATAAATCATACTCGTATATTCCGTTTTCATCCTTCGCTCCATGTTTCTCGTCTCGTCTCCGTCTCTACCTTGATGTTGGGGTGAAGCTGCAGCAGCGTCCTCTTGCTGTATTCGCTGTTGATCCCGAGGGCGAGCTCCACCTCCTTATAGAGCAGGACAAATATCCGAATTCCTTTTTGCTGCAAAGTAAAGAGTTACGGTGAGAAAATCCTTCACACACACACACACACACACACACACACACACACTAGACAGATAAAAAGATATGTTTGTTGTAACTTGTCTTTGTAAACGGTCACAAGGCAGCTTTACACAAATATACAGAATGTAATGTAATAAATGTGTATATTTTATTATAAGTTTCTCCCTGATGTTCATACAGATGTGTGAAATGATGAGTGTTTGTGGATTTACTCGAATCGTCTCTGACTAGTTGTTCTGAAGGTTTTGATGAGGACAATGAGGTATTTATGTCCTTATTTCTACATTTCTTTATATACATGAGGTTTGTTCAAGTCAAACTGGGACTTGTGATAAAACTTCTGCTGAGTGAAGGTGTGAAAGTGACATTTAGAGGAGACATCAGTCACAGGACGGTGATGAGACTCTCAGAAACGGTTTAAAGACGTCCACACCCCCGGCTCGGAGCTCACTGCAGTCGTTCACGTGAACGTTCAGAGAGTGGAACGCTGAAAATTGACGGAAGTGACGCATCTGTGAGTGTGTGAGCTGTGTGTGAACACACACTCGTTCACCAACACCACTCGCACATTACGGGAACTCTTGCCACGCCCCCGTACAGTCCTGACCTCGCTCCAGGACATCTCCACGTGTTTGGGCCGTTACAGGAGTTCCTGGGAGGCCGGCGTTTCAGGTGTGAATCAGACAGACGGCGCGATCGCGGCTCCGGCGCACTGAGAGAACTTTCTACCCTGATGGTGTCCGAGCTCTAGTGAGACACTGTGATAAGTGCATCAGTGTATCAGAGGATTATATAGAGACATAAAGGGAGTGTTTACTCTCAGGACTAAAGTCCCGGTTTGACCCGAACGCACCTCGTATGTATGATATATTAATATTAATGCGGAGAGTGTAGCGCTGAGACGAGAGTCAGGACCGGAGTGGAAGCTGTGCACAGGTTTGAATCTGCAGTAGAGACTCACGGCTTTGCGTTTCAGAATGCAGTCCAGACGCCAGCGATTTCCTTCAACCACCGGCCTTTTGAGGAAAATCTCGGGGCTCAGCCTGAAAACATCAGACAGTCCGATCAGAACCAGGAGCACACACTCGTCTGCTCTCCTGAGCTCGAGTCCATCTGCTGGACGCTTTACGCTTCGGTTTATTAAAACACCATTTCATGCACGAAGTAAAATGAATAAAGACACAATAAATCTATACAGAGAATAAAACTGTAGAGTTGAAGGTATCTGCAGGACGCAAGATGAGTAACAGCACAAGATGGATTCTGGAATTTCTGTTTGTTTATGCAGCATCATGTAAAAACTACTGAGAGAATTTTAATGGGGTTTAATTTGGGCTCCGTTTCATTACAGTCGGCCCACGAGAAGAGAAAATGAGCTCATGTGAAATTCAATTCAATTTATCATTCAAATAAATTCATAAATAAATGAATCAACCTTGAAAAAAATCATTAGTTCACAACAAAATTCAACAGATGGCGCTGTACATTTTTTAATTCTTATGATTGTGCAGTTAACTTCCATGCAAACAAAGTCACGGACCCGTCTAGTGGGGACCCACACGAGATTTAGCTGCATAGCTCACACACACGTAGGCACACGAAACCCGGTCCACATTTAGAGCTCATCGAGCCCAACAGCTTTGGCACCGCATGTCCTGGACTCAGCTCAACAGGAGGCTGATTATTCTGGGTCATTCACAAAAATGCACCCGATGGATTTTGATAAAATCCTCCTGGGGAAAACTGTCAAGGGATTTTTAATCTCAACCGGGTCTCAGACGTGGCATTAAACGCACGCAGAAGCGGAATTAATCACTTCCTGTGCTGCATTATATTCAGTGACATCACAGGGCGATCTGTGGTTTTCTTACACACACACACCACAAAAGTTAACACTCTCACACTCACACAGTACATCACACACACACACACACCACAAATGTTAACACTCAAACACTCACGCATGCAGAAACACACATCACACACATGTATACACACACTAACAAGTCACGTCTCACACCCGCATCACAAACAAACATGCACACGCACACACACACACACACACACACCTGTCCCTCTCTCACACACACACACACCACAAATATTTAGGGTCCAAACTGGCTTTTAGTGTGTGACGTGTGCAGTGGACCCGCTCATTGATGACAATGACGGGCCCAAGTTGCCACCCGGTTGCACCGCACAACCTGCACACATCACACACTATACCGGGCTGATGTCAGTTTAGGCCCTAAATATTGTGTGTGTGTGTGTGTGTGTGTGTGTGAGAGAGAAAGTTAACATGTGTGTATGTATTTGTGTGCGCACGCGTGTGTATGAGTGTGTACATGCGTGTGTGTGTGTGTGTCTCTGTGTGAGGGTGAGAGTGTAAACGTTTGTCATGTGTGTATATATGTGTGCGTGTGTGTGTTAACATTTGTGATGTGTATGTGTGTACAATAGGCCGCAGATGCAGGAAGAAAAGCCTCACACTATGATGTCACTCAATACAATGACACACAAAGTTATTAATCATTTTTCGGCGTACGTTTAAGACATTATCACGGCTGACCCGTTTGAGATATCGAAAATCCCTCTGCAAAAAGTTGTTCGGTTCGATGAGCTTTAAATGTGTACAGAGTTTCGTGTGCCTACGTAAAAGTGCGTATGAGCTAGGCAGCAAAATCTCGTGTGGGGGCCCCTGGGGGCCACGAGACTCTCAGGCATCCTGATGGCAGCAGATTCCAACCTGTCTGTCGAGTCTCATGAGTTTTCGAGCATGTTAAGACCCCAAAAAGTCCAGAAGGGTGGAAAAAATTTATCCTTAGGAAAACAAGAGGGTCCTTATAGTGCTTGGGCCCTAAATATAATAATAATAATAATAATAATAGTAGAGGTGAACAGTGTTGTAATCAGTGGAGGAATTACTGACAGATTTCTAATTGTAAACCTGACTTCTGACTAAGAGAAGACCTGACCGTTGTTTTTTTTCTGTGTGTGTGTGTGTGTGTGTGTGTGTGTTTTAGTTAAACATTTCACACCCAACTGCTTTCTCAGTGAAACAACAGCGAATTGGTTTTGTGAAATAAAGCCCAGATGTGGATCCTAAAGCTGTAATTCTTAAGAATTATAAACATTTAAATGATTGTGTGTTAAGTTTGTTTGCAGTGTGTGTGTGAGGCTAATCATGCTAAGTGTAGCTTTAGTGTTATTGCACCATGATGTCATCAGTTCCATCTGATTAAGACCTAATATTTAGGACCCAAGGTTTGTTTCAGCTGGAACACACACACACACACACACACACACACACACACACACACTGTGGAGATAGCTCGAACATGTACTGTTGTGTTACAAGCCCCTCCCACTCGTACCACCAGTCTGTGATGAAGATCTCCTCCTCAGCTTCCTCCAGCGCATTAGCCACATCCTCCATGTAGGTTTTACCGTTCACATACCTGAAACACACAACACCGTCACTGCAACATCTGGTATACGCCACATCTGTACGCAAGAATCGTAATCATATTCACGGGGTGATTTTCAGGATTTAGTGCCTCGACAGGAGCAGCGCAGGAGAAGAGTCGGCTCTGGAACACCGCGGGACCCGAAATACAACCCTGTGGTGCGGTTACTGCGTAAACACCTCAACAGTCACGAAACGTGGAACTTCATGAGCCTAAAACTGGTTTCGGTGCAAACACCATGAGTACACACGGGTCGTTAACAGAACCGACATCACAGGCGTCGCTTAGAGACGCAGAAAACCACAAGCGATGCTGTGACATATCATAACCCTACAGGTGGCGCTCTAATTTATTCACATGTAGGCAGGCATGGTGTCCTGTGGGGGAGGAGCCAATTATTGGTGAAGTCCGTTCAGACATGTAACAAATTATAAAAAAAATAATTAATTCATGCTAAATGGGGATGTTTATAAAATGGTGATATTTACAGAACTACAGTACAGGTAGAATCGGCACCGCGGGATCGTGATCATGTCGGGTCAGGCGGCGCCTGGTGATTCCTAGTGCTGTTACTCCTGATCAGGTGGTCATGGGCTCAAGTCCCAAGTCCGTCCCTGATGCTGCCACTAACCCTCTCGGCCCCGGAGCTGCTGTCTCACGGCTCACCGCGGCTCCTAACTACCTGGTGTGTGTGTGTGTGTGTGTGTGTGTGTGTGTGTGTGTGAAAAACATATAAATGTATTAACTCCTTTAATAATGAAGCAGCAGCTGCTGGAGCTTTAGAGCTTTTCTTGAGTTCTTTTCTTGAGTGGTTAAAGAGACGCACAGGGAGTCGGCGAGCTCGGCCGGGAGGAACGTGTGTGTTTCAGCGCCGGCGTCTCATGATCGCGTTCCCGTGTGGGTCAGAGCAGGATCACTGCTGGATCACTTTCACTCGGGTTCTCTCAGGTTACTGCAGAGACTCTGGAGCGGAACCTCGAGCTCATCTCACTGCGCTTCAGCTCCAATACACTCCGAGAGAACGAGCTACAGCACTACAGTGTGGCGTTCTTCAGGTCACGCTGGTGGAACGGAGCTTCTAAACACCTTCACATTCTAATATCTTTAATTCATATAAATATTTCGCTTTGAAGTGCGTCACACTCCTGATGATTGCTGATAATTGCACAGACGAAGCGTGTGTGTTCTGGTCACCATTTGGCGGGGATGTTCTCCTGCACGCTGGCGAAGGAACCAAAGCGATGGTCCTGCAGGAAGGCGGCGCCGTACTCGCGCACGAAGTCGTCGATGGCCTGCCCCCACCAGCGCGCGTGACGGTAACTGGAGAACTTCAGAATCAGGTTCCTGAGGAAAAGGAACCAAGGGATCAAGACTGCTCTGTGTGTGTGTGTGTGTGTGTGTGTGTGTGTGGACATTTCTCCTTGTACACAGTAATAAATCATTAAACACATGTGAGAGTGAGTAAGTGAGAGTCGCATCGCGATTAAAAAATCATTTAAACACCAGGTGTTGATCATATTCACTTATACACATTTGTGAGAGAGAGAGTGTGTGTGTGTGTGTGTGTGTGTGTGTGTGTGTGTGTGTATATAGTGTGTAAGTTTGGAGACCTGCACAGACTGTCCACGCGCACGCCGTGTTTCGTGTCCGTGTCTTTTGAGTCCATTTTCACACAGAACTCTTTATCCAGCAGGAGGACGAAGGAGATCGCGCCGGAGTCGGGCTTCATGTAGAGCAGGAACGAGTCTTTCACCACCAGCCACCTACACACACACACACACACACACACACGCACAGAGAGAGAGAGAGAGCCCGAGGTGGGATTCAAACCCAGTGTGAGACGACGGTGATAATCACTGCTGCTTTAAGAACAAATAAAATTCTCTGCAAAGTCTCCCAGTGACAAAAACGTATTTCAAATAAAATGAAAAAAAAAAGTATATTAAAAAAGTTTAAAAAGTTAGAAAATAAAATGAAAAAAAAAGTGTTGTTTGGTCGACTTAAGGTTACTTGTTTGATTCCGACCTCACGGATGTTATTTATGATATTATTTCATTTAAACTACAAAAAATAAACAGCTGTTTGCAGTAAATGTGGTGCGTCAGACTGACATGAGTAAGAAAGAGAATGTGAGTTTATTATTAGATCCTAGTACTTCTGTGTGTGAACAGGGTGAGGAGCAACGCGCGCGTTAGTACCGTTTGGACCAGCGGTAACACACTTTACTGCGGCCGCAGCAGTTGAGCCCGGGGATGCGGTGACCTCCTGACCTCTTATGGACCATGCCTTCTCTACACAGGGAACGGAGGAAACGCATCAGCACCGACCGCACAGCTACAGCCTTACAGAAACCTCAGACGTAATACAACATAAAACAATCATCTTACAGGCCTTTTGGTCCCAAATCGTGGATAAACGAGAGCTGACTCACGTCAATGAACTCCATCTAAATACGGAAAGAAATCAAATCAAATCTTATTATAAACAGGAAATGAAACACCTCCACTACACACCAGCGTCATGTGCGCATCAGGACTCACGGTGGCGTGGTAGTTCCTGTACAGCGGCATCTTTAGCAGCTTGTTTAAATAATCCTCTAGCTGGCGCTGTTAAAACAAGTGACATCACAACACTCATCTAATTACGCAAATGAGGACAGATTAACAAGATTTACATATTATTGTGTGAAATCATTAACCTGAGCAATAAAAACAGTCAGCTGGTTAAACCACCGCATTTACAACCGTGAAATAATGATTTTCATACAATCAGGTGTAAAAAACAATCAGGTGTAAAAACAATCAGGTGTAAGTGTCGAAGGACAGAAGGACGACTGTAGAGTTAAAATGTATCTAAAATAAATATGATTGTAAAGAGTTTAAAGAAGACATTAATGAGACAAAGTGTAAAGCAAAAACATCAGAAAGAAATTTCTGTCCTGAAAACAGGCCTACTGCATCGCAGACCCAGGGGGTACAAACTTTTAATCTGGTCTTAGTTTCTCCATTTGATTTTGTTAAAGGCAGATAAAATTATACCAAATACTTTGCTGGCATAAATGACATTAGTCATCATGTTCGAATTTATCTCTACGGGTGCACAAACTTTTGCATTCCTCTCCGAACAGACTGGGTTTGGACTCACCCTCCGACTGGACACCTGCTCCTCTCGGGCGAGCTCGTCTCCTCCACCGCGCGGTAAACTGGGCATCTGACGCGTCTGTCTGACCGTCTGTCTCCGCTCCGTGTGACTGAACACACACACACACACACACACACACCGCATTAAGACAAACAGGAAGTGGAAGCTCAGCAGGAGACGGACGGACGGAGAGGTGTGGAGCTCACGTGCGAGTCGGTAGCGGAATCTTCAGGAAGGTCTTGTAGGTGCGAAGCTCCCTGTGCAGCTCCATGAAGTGCTTCTCCTTCCTCTTCACGATCCAGGTGAAGTTCCCGTGTTTCATCTCGATCCTGAAGACTGCAGGAAGTTTCTGAAACGCAAACGCCATCACAAAGAAAGGTCACGGAAAGGTCACGTCTCTGAGCGTAACACCACCACCACCACCACAGACTCACTCGGAGCTGCTTAAATCTGTGGGAATAAAACCGCTCAAGTTTAAACTCAAACTAAACTGATGGAGGAGATTAAACTCAAACGCTGGCGTGCTGATGCAGGACGAGGCCTGTAGAGTGTAAAGTCAAACTTGTGGAACCTTCAAGGAGAAACTCTGCAGGATCCTCAGAACGCTGTTAGTCCATGAAGCCTGGATGATGCAGCAGGTCTACAGCTCGGGCTTTAGGGACGCCGATCTGACACGAGTCGGGTATCAAGATCAACTAAAAATGAATTATTAATTAATATCTTCCATAAAATCTATAACAAGTCTTGAAATGAACAAACAATCTCACACGAGACCGTTCTTCATACAGAGCCTAATGAACTGGAGGCCACGCCCTTCACAAAGCCACCCTTCTGACCACCAGAGCATTGCAACGCCCCTTCAGTAAGCAGCCGGTGGAAGTCTCCTTATTTGCCCCCCACACCCCTCTTGCTGCCCCTCTGTGTCCTGCAGGCCAGTGGTGCCTCAGCAGGTTCAGGCTCTGGGCTTCTGTTGGGCCCCTGAGCAAGGCCCTTCACCATCCTTGCTCCAGGGGGCGCTCTCACCCCTTCACTGTACTCTAATGTACCTGTGTAATTTTGCTGGGTTCTGACCCCTACAGATGAGGAACATCCATTAAAAGCTTCGGTTTTGGAGTTGCTCAGACCCAGACGTCTAGACGTCTAGACGTCTCCTTGTGGCCCATCCCCACCCCCTCCCCCCGGAGCTACAGTTACAATATCTCATTACTACAGCACCTGATCAGCTTTTTTTTTTTGTAAACCTCCAGTTGGTGACTTCTGCATATTTACTTCACAGCTTTCATTTTTATGTATTGAATAGTTTTTTGGATCAAAGCTGAGCGGCCCGGCTCGTAGGCGGCGCGACGTTCACACCACAGATGACTCGCTACATTTCTGTAACTTGATTTAAGCTTAAAATCTCTGCAGTGTTTATTTATACAAGTGTTTTTTCACACTTTTGCTTTCTCTTGCATAACAGAAGGAGGAGGAGAGTCTAAAGCTCACAGCTTACTTTTTACAGTTTTATACCGACATGGACGTGTAACATCTCACACACATACACACACAGACACACACACACACACACACACACACTGACCTTCGACACACTCCTCTGGTTGGTGATGTTGAAGCGGTCCTGAGCACAGGCGAAACGCTCCACCTCCAGGATTCTGGCGGTGATGGGGGACGATGTGAGGAAGACTCGAGGGTCCTGTTCTTTAACCCCCAGCGTCTTGTAGATGAGCGAGAACGAGACACGAGTTCCTACAGGAACAACAAACCAGCAGAAACCTTTAATCACTCCAGAACACTGGAATTAACGCGGCGCAAACCGAGTTAAACGTGCGCGGTGTTTCAACCTCACGCGTGTTAAACGCCTGGAGAACCTCTACGGCTCTGATCAGCTCCGCCTCTCTCACCTGCACTCTGAGCACCGGGACCTTCCAACTCGTCCTCGCCGTCTCCGATGTCCAGCTCGCGCGTGTCGAGGTTCTCCATGATGTCGGTCATGTCACTGGCCACCAGGTGCAGCGTGCTGGTCGTGACGGGGCCCTGCTGCGCCATGGCTAACACTCAGCCTCCGGGCCAGAGCACTGCGCGCGCACACACACACACACACACACACACACACACACACTTCATAATTACAACACTTCTTATTCCCTTTTTCTCCTTCATCACATCACATGACATCACATCCCTCCTCCTGTCATCACCCAGTACAGTGTGAGTTCTAGTACAGCTGGTATTGTTTGACTCGTCCATCAGGTTTGTGTGTCGCTGCTGAAAGTTCAGTTTTCAGTAAAACACAAACACAAAGCAGCTTTAAATCATCAGAGATTTATTTTAGAGAGAAGCGCAGCAGCGTGGAGTCGCTCCGGTTTAGAGACTCGGTCCGGTCCGGTCCGCATGAACACTCGCAGCCTCGCTCACTACCCGCCCTCCAAACACACACATTTACAAGCTTAATGATGGCAACTTGTTAAACAAATAAGCCCCGCCCCTTGTTCCTGAGGTCTGTTATCAACTCGAAACTTTTTTTTTTTGCTGCTAAATGAAGTCAGGACGGCGCGATCCGTCGCTCTGTAACGTCCTGGATTCCGTTTATTTGTTCAGATTGTGTTTGTCATCCAGCTGGAAACACTTCCATACATCCGCCCTCCCAAAGCCCCGCCCAGTCTCTCAAGAAACAAGAAGCATGTATGAGGTTCTCCTCTTTACACGCACGAAAACCTCATACACACTTCCTTTTTCTTGCCCATTTCATATTTGCTTTTATTTTAGACTGCAGACGGGCGTCACCGTGGAGACGGTCCACTACATCCCTGCGTTTATTCCTTCACACTCGCGCACACACACACACACACACACACACACACACACACACTCGCGCAGCAGCGTTCTCCTCCGTGACCGATCATGTCTTCGTCGTTACGCTCTAGAGAACGTCTTCCTGTAAGTCAGGTTAAGAATGTACAGAATTTAGTCCTCGCTCTTCATCATCAGCTGACCTGAGCGTGAGATGGACACGCCCACCGCGTTCAGGTAGAGGATGGGAGGAGCCCAGCGTCTGCAGCTGTATAATGCACAGGAACCGTACAGGATATAAAGTCTGAAACCTCCTTTAACAAACTAAATCAAGTCGCACGGAATAAAACACACACACACACACACACACACACACACACACACACACACACCTTTTAAAAATACAAATCTGGTCCTAAATGTTGTTCTAATGTCAATTAAATAAAATCGATTCCAGGTGTCACTTTCTCAACATGAAAACAAGCGTTAGTGGAAAACCGTCCTCTTCCAGAACAGGAAGCAAAATATTACACAATGAAGATTTTTCAGACGCGCGAACGTCGATTCACTTTATCTTTAAAATCACAAACAGGTAGAACAGGTCAGTGATCTCTAAAGATTACCCAGAATGCCAAGAAGAGCCTCCTCACTTCTACAGCGGCGCGGCGCTCCTCACACACCGCGCATCAACACTCCAGGTGTTTACTTTAATATTATTGATTGTTTTCACTACTGAGTGTTTATAGACACACAATATCTCATGTTTTAATATTACAGTAAACACGTCTCTGCTTTAGAGCTTCACTTTACACGTGACTTTTACGTGTTACAGAACGCATCTTATTTTCACACTTTATTTACATCAGTTATTCCTGCTGTTTAACATCGCTGCATTTAGTCGCATGATCGCCGTGTGTGTGTGTGTGTGTGTGTGTGTGTGTGTGTGTGTGTGTGTCTCATGTCTGTTTGCTCTACATGGTGCAATCACCACTTACATCCTCATTGTCAGTGAGTGTGTGCGCGTGTGTGTGTGTGTGTGTGTGTGTGTGTGTGTGTGTGCGCGCGCGCGCGTGCGCGTGCGTGCGTGCGTGCGTGTGTGTGTGTCACCCTTAAAACTCTGAATGAACAACGGTCTTATGATGGTTAGCTCAGGACCTTTACACTGTGTAATACACACACACACACACGCTCCTTTGCTTTTACACTTAAATTCACACATGCAACGAGAACATCACGTGTAAAACTTGAGACTTTAAAAACTTGCTTTCGTAACAGCAGCACAACACAGCATGAGGTTCGTTTTCACAGAGAAACTCGAACAGGAGGACAGAAGATGTCGAGTGTGAGAGTGTGTGTGTGTGAGAGAGACTGAACTCGGCAGCAGTGAGGATCCTCAGGGGGCGGTACTCTGTCCGTGCGAGTTCCTGAGTCTCTGTTCCTCACCGCTGGGTGTTTCAGACTAAACGCAGTAAACAGAATAAATACCAAAGTCACCGAACTGAACACCTGGAACACGTGACGGCGTCACTGAGCGATGAGACGTAAATAAACGACTGAAGCTAAAGCCACACTCCTGTCTTCGCTCAGGTGGCTGAGGGTTCAGATCTCTTCAGTGTCGTGTCGAACTCTGCAGCTCATCAGTCTGACTTTAGATCCGACTCTGACTCACATCAGGACCGCTCAGTGGAGACCTCCTGATCTCCCAGCGCTACAGTGGGCGACTGAACCGAGATCAGCGTTACCATGACGACAATCCCGAGGTTGTCCATGTGACTGAAACCTGATGCTCCGATTCTCTCACACTGATCCTGGACCAGGAGGAGACCGGAGCGGCTCCCCATCAGCTGGGCTCAGACTGTGTGTGTGTGTGTGTGTGTGTGTGTGTGTGTGTGTGTGTGTGTGTGTGTGTGTGTGTGTGTGTGTGTGTGTGTGTGTGTGTGAGGGGGCGGGGGTGTTTAGGAAGAGCACGACTAGATTGTGGAGAAAAGGAAAAAGAAGCAGAACTCAGGAGATGGGGGGGGGGGTCAGTTTATGTCCTGATGAGAATGAAAGAGTTTACGGGTGATTTTAGGGATCTCAGGAAGCGTCTTTATATACTTATTTCTCTCTTTTAGGTTTTTCTCTCTTTATTTAGTTGATGTTAAAAGATCAGATTCGTCCTGAACGCTTAAAATAAGCAACTGTTGAAAGTTCATCATCTTGTCCTCTGTCTTCCTCAAACTGCCTCCCTGTTCCGCACCCAATTTCACTTTCTCTCTCTCTGTCTGTCCCTCCCTCTCCGTGTCCCTCCCTCTCCGTGTCCCCCCCCTCTCCGGTTTTAAATAAATCAAATGCAGCAATGCAGACACACAAACCTCTCCTCTCCCAAAACAACACGGCCCTCTGTCTCTCTTTCCATTAGCTGAAGATACAGTCAGAGAAACACACACACACACACACACACACACACACACCATGTTTTATTTCATGTTCTGGTTAGAATTGGGTTCTTCTCATCATTTGCATTTAGAGTTTTAGGTGAATATTTGCATAAAAACCGGAGAATGAAAACCTTACTGCTGTTTCCTCCTCATGACTGAATTTACAGTGTAGAGTAGTGACACACACACACACACACACACACACACTCACACACACACATAAAATAAATATAAGAACATGTCATTTACACTAGTCAGTTATTAAGAGATTAATTTCCTAAACAGCAGAAGACGTGAGATCAATAATCTGTAATTAATTAATTAATCCTCCGTCTAGTCTCTAATCTCAGACACTCTGATGATCTTTTGGGTCTCGAGTCTCGTTTTCAGGAATAAGTTTTGCTGCTTGTTGTCTTGCTGCAGGTCATGTCCACACGTCCACACGTCCACACAGCCATGAGTGTGTTAGGGTAATGACTTCAACATTTCCATTAGAATCCCTACCACAGACGAGTGGAGAGACAGAGACACAGAGACAGAGACGGAGAGACAGAGACACAGAGACAGAGAGACGGAGAGACGGAGAGACGGAGAGACGGAGGACGATTTGGTTAAAGACGTCTGATGCGGGGCGTCAAGTTACAGCCAAGCCGAATGGAAAGCTACAGCACACACACACACTTTACGATGGCGCTGGCACCACACACACACTTCTCCTTTAACACACATTTTCCAAATACTGCCTCCAACTTTTCCACCTCTGTCATGTTTAACAGCAAACACACACACACGCACGCACGCACGCACGCACGCACGCACGCACACAAAACTGCACTTAAAGACTGCACACAATGAATTCTGTCTCACACTATTATGCTAATTAGGCCCAACCTCCCTTGCATGGAAGGGAGATCACATGACCTTTGACCTCACTATAATTCTCTTCCAAACATCCATCATGGTGGACACAGAGCCGATGCTCAAAAACAATCATTTAAAAACCTGCAAGCTCGTTATGAAATCTGCCGAGAAGAATTTTTAATTTTTAAGCATTTGCATGCTTATTAATATTCATTAGAGTCTGTCAAAAATGGGCGTGTCCATAAGATCAACCTTGTCTTATTCAACACATTATATTTGCTGTGGTGACTATTTTACTTTCTCTTCATTTCTACACACAAGATGGTGAGACAGAGAGACAGAGAGAGACACAGAAAGACAGCGAGAGAGAGAGAGAGACACATAGAGACAGCGAGAGACAGAGACAGAGAGAGAGAGAGCGAGACAGACACTGTTTCACACTCAGAGTAACGCTGTAACACATTAACCCTCAACACATCTTACATGCGTGCACTTTCACACACACTCGGTTCCTCACGTCTCAGTGCTGTGTATAAACACTGTGTATAATCACACTGTGCTGAGTGACGGTTGGGGGGTTTGGGATCTGATCTGCTCTCCTCCAGATCGTTCTTGGTTCTACAGGATGCGCTCTGCTCCTGGTGCTGCTCCTGGTTCTCCAGGGTTCTAAACAAGGAACACAGTCCCACCCATCTTTACAGAAAAGCTTCTCGTGTCCAGAGTTCAGAGCACAATCAGTGTGTTTCTCTTCATCACCTGAAGGTGGAGATGTCGAGTTTTATTTATTTATTTATTTATTTATGAGATCTCCACACGGCCCCTCTAACACCTCCTGTAATGAGGAGCACAGCGCTCTCCTGCCAAGACATCCCCCAGATCTAAGTCCAACCACACACACACACACACACACACACGCGCGCGCGCGCACACACACACACACACACACTGCTGCCTCTCACTACAGCTCGTCTCTCCTTCATCCACACACTTTACATCTGAAACATTCTCACAACACTGTTGCCATGGAACCGCAGAACATTTTAAACACTTCAGGATCCACACAGAGCTTCTTTAAACTCACACACACACACACACACACACACACACACACGAGAGGAGAAACCACATACACACACTCAATGCAACGACACGCGTCTGTCTGTCGAGAGGCAAAAGCTATAAAAATTCATTCTGACCTGCTAAGTACAGACAGACACACACACATTTCCAAACACAAAACTAAGTTGCACTCAAGCAGTGTGTGTGTGTGTGTGTGTGTGTGTGTGTGTGAGACGTGACTCTAAGCAGAAATAAAGAAACTCACTGACCTGCTCTGACACCGGCAGAAAAACCTCCATCCTGTGTGTGTGTGTGTGTGTGTGTGTGTGTGTGTGTGTGTGTTTTTTCTCTCTCCAGGCAGAAAAGAACAAAATAAATCCTTATACCAAGCCTTATATAACTCACACACACTCTCACACACACACTGCTCTCACACAGACACACAGAGCTGCTGGACGGCTCGGTCTCAGTGACACCGGGGGCGGAGACATGCAGTCACATGGTTGTGGGGGCGGAGACTATGAGAAGTCCTATCAGTCATGTGCTTCAGCCAATCAGGTTGAGGAGGGGGTTGGGGAGGGGGCGGAGCCTGTCTCTGCAGTGGGTACAGTGAGGTGGGAGAGTCTGTAACTGGAAAGAAGAGTTTCGCCGGGTGAAGGGTTCTGTTCAGGGTTCTGTTCAGGGTTCTGTTCAGGGTTCTGTTCAGGAACGCCATACAGCTGGACCGTGTGAAGGAACCATCAGCTGTCTGCTGGAGTTCCTCAGTTCCTCCAAAACATGTCCTTATCTTGAGGAATTGCATTAGACCATAGACTCTCACACACACCCAGTAACATGCACACACACACACACACACACACACACACTCCTACTCGTTCACGCTGATTAGTGACGTGATAGCTAAAAGAACTGATAAGAAATGAAGAGAAAGAGAACGTTTACAGACAATGCTTATGGACAGAGACGGACTCTTTGTTCTCCGCTTCACATCTGTTGTCCTAAGGGTGTGCAAACTTTCACACTTCTGACACCCAAAGTGAGAAGGAGAAGAGTTCTCACTTTCCTCTCTGTATGAAGAAGTTTAGAGGTTTAGTTCCTCTTTACGCGAGAGCACTGACGCGAATTTAGACCCGAGCTGGGGAGACGAGGATGATGATGGAGACGATGAAGATGAAGGAGATGATGATGGACAGCAGTGGCGGCTGGTGCAGTTTTTCGGGGGGCGCAAACAAAATTTTTAATGAAACTTAATACTGGCCTGTAAATAGTCATTAATCAGGTGGTTGCGCATCATTACTGCTAAATAAAGTCCTGACTCACATCACATCCAGTCAGCAGCTCCGCTTTAAAAACAACATGATTCGCTAAGAACATAAGTGGGCGGGTTCAGGGCGCACAGAGCTCCGCCCCAAGGATGATTTGAAAAGATCCAATCAGAGCTCAGCCTCAGGTCACATGTTTTTCAAAAACGTACGTGCTACATAGACACTGGTTCGTCCGGCGCCGCGTACACCAACACGAATGAACGCAACACTGTTTAGACTGTTTTTAATTGCAAATAAATTATATTAATAAATACAGCGGAATATTGAGACTAAATGAAATGACTATTTTAAAGTAGCATTCTTCTCTGCCCAACCTTAAGGGGGGCGTTGCCCCTGCGCCCCGTATCGATCTCACCCTCACTCACTCACCATCTACATGGAAACTTATCCCAGAATAGGACTCACACACTCACACACTCCCAGTCTGTAGACTGCTGGAGGAAACTGGAGAACCCTGAGGAAACCCACCAAGCACAGGGGGACCATGTAAACTCCACACACACACACACACACATACACACGCACGCACACGCTGTAATTAATTCCTGGCTTTTAGTGATTAAATAACTGACAGGTTCATCTCTAATGGTCTCTATTAAACACTTCACTGCAAGTATTTAAAGTGATAAACACTCATTAATAACTTCTCTAAACAATTCCTCTCTACATTAACGGTCTTATTAAATCATCTTCATGTTTCTGTAGATTTATTTCTTTGATGAGTGGAGAAATCATCGCCGGACGTTCCTCGGCGCGGTCCGCGTGCTCTGCTTCCTCCAGGTGAAGATCGGCTCGTCCCAGGTCCAGGTTCTGGTCACCGATAGCGGATCCCATGGGCGTGTCTGAGGATATGAAGCCGCGAGGGTGCCGATGGTGACCTTGTTCCTGGTGAGACATTAACGCGCCGGAGGGACACAGTACAGTACGGGCGCGGTTAGGGTTTTATGATCCTGCAGCAAACAAAGAATTTCACAGCTCTGTCCAGGAGAACGTCCAACTCAAAGGACAAGAGCAAACTAACAAGGGCGGGGCCGTCTCCTGATACCGCGCTGATACCGGAGAGCGCGGCGCCCGGTGCGAGTGGATCATTGACCAGGAGACAGAAACAGTGTTTCAACACTGAAGGGGAGGAAGGAAAGGAGTGAAAGTGTGAACTCACTGAGCAGTTAGGCAAGAGTGAGGAGGAACACGTGAAGGCATCTGCCTCCTTGTGGTGAGCGTCACGAACTGCACTTCATCTCTGTAACAGCACGGAGGTGGAGACATGCACGTCGCACGCGCACGCACACACACACATTACTGAACACAGTAAAAGCTTTTGCCTTCATCACCATCACAGCACCAACCTGCCTGACCTGCTCCTGAGGAACCTGAGGAACCTCTCTCTTCAGCTCCAGCAGTAAAAGAAGAGAAACATTCAGCTTTCAGTGGAATTAAGGCTGAGACGGGCTGATCCTCGCTGGAAGATAATGATTCATGATCCACATGACCGCTGACGTGACTCACCAGCATGCTATGTGTGTGTGTGTGTGTGTGTGTGTGTGTGTACAAACTGAAACAGAGTGGTCATTAATCACATATCTATCGAAGGCTGAGTCACGACTCTGATCGGCAGTGTAGCGTGTGCTCTGGCGTCCTCACGAGCTCTCTTTAACTTCCTGTCATGTACAGTGACACCCCGGGGTGTGAAAAGAGCCTCTTCAGTGCTGTGAGTGCTTCAGCTTAAACCTGTGCAGGGAATTAAAGCACGAGCGCCGCATGACGATGGGATTTTAATAAATAGTCACTCAAAGTAAAATCTCTAACAAATCTAATCAGCAGAAAACCAGCAGCTGATGGAGGAGATTTCCTGATGAGTATTAAATAAAACAGCAGAGCGTTCTGGAGCGAAGCCGCCGCCGCCGCGCAGGGGAACTGAAGGAGGCGGAGTTTTATCCATTCAGAGTTACATTTCATTTGCTAAAGCAGTGATGGAACGAGTCCACGCCTCTCCTCACGCACGGTAAACATCTGCTCTGTATGGGTTCCTGTGAATGAGCCGTAACCATGGAAACGATACTAGATTTGACCGAGAGCACGGATACAAACCGCACGACCGTCAGAGCCGCCGTTAGGGAGAATTAATCAACACCTTCTGATCCGAGACGTCAGCAGAACTCCAGTCTGCTACACGCCAGATCAGTTTAACATCTTAACTCAGTGTGAATTTTGGGCGGAGCCTCGGGTGCAGCTCAGGTCGGAACATCTAACTGAACTACAGTTAATCACCTGCTGTGAATAAAAAAACACACACCTGAAAAAAAGTGATAAGATGATCATGTGACCAGTTTATCAGCTGAGCAACGTTTTAGTGAGAAGTGTTTACGCCTGACATGTGGAACCCAACAGAACCAGTGCTGGGATCTGACCTCACAACCTTCTGCTCTCTCACACACACACATACACACACACACACACATACACACACATACACACATACACACATACACACATACACACACACACACATACACACACACACACACATACACACACACACACACACATACACACACACACACATACACACACACACACACACACACACACACACACACACACACACACACACACATACACACACACACATACACACACACACACATACACACACATACACATATACACACATACACATATACACACATACACATATACACACATACACATATACACACATACACATACACACACACACATATACACACACACATATACACACACACATATACACACACACATATACACACACACATATACACACACACATATACACACACACATATACACACACACATATACACACACACATATACACAAATCCTTACACTCACTTTAACAAACCAGTCTGCTGATTTTTACTCAGTTATCTGCTATAAAGCTTTCCAGATGAACGGGTTCCTCAGGGTTCTCTGCTTTATTGGATCCTAACTGTTCGGAGAACCCTCCTGAGAACCCTCATGGTTCAGTTCCACCAGTGAGCTGTTCTAGAGTAAAGAAAAAGTCAAGAAGGATGAAAAATAGAAGGGTTCAGCTTTGTCATTTCCTCGTTCTGTCTTTGTTCACGTTACCATGGAAACAGTGCCGCCGCCAGTCACAATGCAGCCGGACACGCCCACACTGATCTGATCGGGACTGTTGGCTTATTTAATCCTTTAAACGTAAAGTAAACCTCCTCTGTTTATCTACAATTACACTGGAGTTAAGAGTATATATTCATATTTCTACTTGTAAAAACACCCGTACGTTCTCCGGTTGTTCCTCTGAGAGAACCCTCGCAACACTCGGGACACGTTTCCCTGTCAGAAAGGGTTTCCAGGGGAACGAGTACGAGAGCGCGTCAAGAAGTGAAGCAATCATTCAGAGTGTGTGTTTGTGTGTTACACACTTCCCTGGGTGATACACACACACTCCTGACAGGAGTGTACAGCAGAAAGCTAGAAGCTTTTAGAGAACAATTATCTAACTAACAGTGTGTATGAACCGGAGACGTGTGTGTGACACAAACTCCAAATAATCGGCTGCTGTGCTTTCCTGTCAGGGGATAGACACACAAACGTGCACTCTCAATCAAACTTCAATCAAACACACACACACACACACACACACAACTTCAGTCACACAGATATACACAGATAACGTCAGTCCTTATTTCTCACTCATTAGGTGTTTAACATCTGTTTTTTTCCTAGAGCATGCTGCTATTCCACACACACAAATACATATAGACACACACACACACACACACACACACACCTCCTACCTAACCCTTTCTTAGAGTTTAAACACAATCGCACCCAAACCCACAAAGTCAACACGCTGCACTCCGTCCTGTGTTCAGAAACTAAAGTCAGAGTGTCAGTTAACACTCCATAAAGATGATGTCTGTAGTTTGGGTCAGTAATCAGAAGTGAAATTAAAAGTGGGTGGAGCTTGTGTGTGTATGTAGTTTATGTTAACAGCTGAGCTTCAATGTTTTGTCACTTAGTATAAATAATGTCTGACGTCTAGACGGCCAGAGACGTTTAAGAATCAAGTGCAAGAAATGAAATCCAGTGTGTCAGTGGAATCCCACAATTGCACTGTGTTAGGACTAGAGCACTGCGTTGATTACTAACCAACTGCACCATCTCAGAGGATGACTGTGTGTGTGTGTCTGTGTGTGTGTGTGTGTGTGTTAAAGCTGCATTATGTAAGTCTAGACCTATTATTTTCATGATTAATTCTGCATTGTTTCGGCATGAGGTCGGTTCCCACCCAAGTACAGGATCTTAGGTGATGTATAGAGCGTGACTGAAACAAGGTGTGTCCCAACACGTGTGCACACACACACACACACACACACACACACACAGTTCTCTGAACAAGTGACTTAACAGTTTTTGCTTAAGAAATGTTCGACAGATTTTCCATTTTATCTGTAGACGTGTAACATCATCAAAACAACCAGCAAGTGACTGAATCACTTTAATAACAAAACAGACAAAAACCTCAACATCTGGCCTGATCGAAATAAAACCCCTCAGGAGAGAGACAGATGTTGAAGCGCACACACGCACGCACACACACACCACTCTGCAGGACATCTCTGATTCTACTACAGGATGAGAGTAAAGTTCTCCTCTGACTCGAGATGCACATGGAACTGAAGTTCAGGGGGAAAAGTCTTCTGGTACCATTTACAATAAACCATAATGTTTGTAGCTCGTTCACAAGTAAATAAACAAACAAATAAATACACACACGTTACGCCTGGCTCATGAGACAGGAATGTCACCTGCAGTCTGATCAATGAACTGGTCCAGCAGGCACTGCTGCTTCTCTCCGGGATGTGCAGGAACACAGTGTGGAGTGTGAAGGGTTCAATCTGAGAGCAGCAGCGTGGAGCTGGAGAACCATCAGAACCATCAGAACCTCTGAACGATCAGAACCATCAGAACCTCTGAACCATCAGAACCTCTGAACCATCAGAACCTCTGAACCCTGCTGCTGTTAGGATCAGAGCTACAGAGCAGGACTTACTGCCTCCTCACCCTGAGAGCAGCGGTGTGTGTGTGTGTGTGTGTGTGAGAGTGTGTGTTGTGGCTCTGCAGGAGATCACAGAGCAGCTCAGCGACACCGCGGTTACACTCTTACTCTCCCCACTGAAGCGACACACACACACACACACACACACACACACTCCGACAACTTTACTCTCAGCCTCCACAGCTCCAGCGCGCACACACACACACACACACACAACAGCAGAGTAAAGAGAAGAGACTGACCTCAGAAGTCGCTCAGTCAGTCAGTCAGTCAGACCCCCGCGCGCGCTCTGTGTGTGTGTGTGTGTGTGTGTCTCTCCGCTCTTCCTCTCCTTCAGCGGGGACGCGCCCTAAACCACGGCGTGCACGCGCCTCTCTGGCCGTCATGACGTGCTCCGCGCGCACGTTTCCTCAAACAGCGGAGTTTAATCATCATCACTTCCGGTAAACCAACTAACACACACACCTACTGATGATCTGTCCTTACAATATTCATAAACACAAAAAAGGAATAAGAATTGATTACTTCAAATATCGATTTCTGTGTGTGTGTGTGTGTGTGTGTGTGTGTGTTTATGGACACTGGAATTCCACTGAACTCCTCACAACAACCTTCTCAGTGTATCAACACCACAGTAATGATCATCACAGGCGTAACATCACCACATTAACATTAACCACTCCACTTATATCGGGGCGACCCGAGGCTCACTCAGGACCCGCCCACAGGCCCGCCCACAGGCCCGCCTGGACCGGTCCAATCCCACAGAAACGCCAGGGCAGCACAAATCACTGGTGATGATATGAAGGCACCAGAACACCCAGTGCACCACAGGCCCCCCTACTCCGGACCCTTGACCCCGCCCCCAAACTCCCCAGATCTCAATCCACAAGCCCCATAGGGCACACAAGTCTGATCCACGGAGAACCCACCCCACAAAACCCAAAGGATCGACCGCCGACATCCAGCCACCACAGCACCCCCCCTTGCAGGGCCACGCCCAAAGGTCCAGAGCCACCCTGGTGTTACAAGGTGGAACTACACAAAGGACGCCTTGTGGGCTTGATGTTTTGTGTTCTAATGCTCTGGCTGATCGGTGTACGCTGCTGCCGACACACACACACACACACACACACACACATCAGGTGCATTTCCCAGCCACCTGAAATGTTTCCTAACACACCTGTTCCGAGCAGTCTGGATGATGGGATACCCAATAATTATGGAGTTACAGACTCATCCGGGAGTAGACAAACATAAATACTGAGGATGAGTGTTTAATCCATAATTATCAGGTTTCCTGTTGTTTTGATTAGTCTTCTAAAATGTAAAAATATATTGTTCAGGAATCACTCATGTGCTTCAGGGGACCAGGAATCAGAACAGCACCAGAGCCAGTGCAAGAGCTCGCCAGTTGTTTCTTCTTCTTTCTTCTCTTGACAGAAAGTGCATTAAACCAAACCCTTTCAGGAAGAGAATCATACATGTATGTAATGTATACTTTATATATAAACTCCAACAACTAGACATCAGAGGAAAGAAGCTCTCATTATGAGCGATCACATGCCACCTCAGCACACAGTGGCAGACTCTGGCAAGGGGCGTGGCCTAAACTCCAGAAGGTGGAGTTTGCATATTCAGAAGTGATTGAGATGAGAATTCATTTGTACATTTTTAAACAGATGTTTTTTTTTTTTTATTAAACCTAGTTAAGTGCAGATGAAGTCAGTTTAAGGCTTGTGGCCTCACAGTGACCTTTAACCTCATAGTCTTATCGCTCCAGTGGAAAGGAACGTGGAAAGGAACATCACTTTGTCTGTCAGGAGTTTAATGACAGGAGTGTAAATTAAAAGTTTTTTTAGATGAACACATGTGAAGGTGTGTGTGTGTGTGTGTGTGTGCGTGTGTGTCGGTAATTTGCATCTCCTCCTCATTTCTGAGTCTTGTTTACTTGTGAACGTTTGACTGCAAGTGATAAAGAAGATGCAAGCAAGGAGGTGTGAGACTCACACACCGAGACAGAGGCCTGGGTTTGAGCCACGCCCAGATGTCCAGTCAGCTGTGAGCGGGGCTCAGTTTTACAGAGTTAGATCAGATTACAGGCAAAATGTACTTCATCATCATCATCATCATCATCTTACTCTCTCTCTCTGGACTGTGCTGCCCATCAGTACAAGACACAAACACACACACACACACACACACACACACACACACACACACACACACAGTGTGGAGAGAAATGCTTAATCCCTCATTACATAAACTGTGCAACTCCACCCAGATGTCCAGAGAGATACAGTATCTCAACATCACACAGCCAGTGACGTCACTGAAGACCGTCACGGATCCCCAGCAAATACGCGGAGATTAAGGAGGATTAGTGAATTATAGTGCCACCGTGTGGTGAACAAAAGTCAATTCATGCTTGTCTCCTAAACTGTTGAATGTAAGTGAGCGAATTAATGAAGGTTTATATTGTACTGCACGTAGTAGAAGGGTGCTAAAACTTTTACTGTGCACTGTGTGTGTGTTTAATTTTCTCATTTAACATTTCGCATGTAACATTTAATTTTTCAAACCACATATTTCCTCATTTAGAAAAGCAAATATTTCTCGAGAACACCTGTAACTAAAAGAATATAACAGATGATGTATTTCAAAATTCTGAGCAATAAAACACCAACACCATAAAAGCTCATGTTTGATCTGAAAGCAACACACACACACACACACACACACACATACACACGGAGATTAGACATAAGTCACATGAACACACTGTAATTCATCACACTAAATTAAAGTTTTAAGCATGAGTGCATAAGTATTCGCCCCCTTGAATTTGTCCACATTTTGTAAGTTACATTCTAGAACTTAAATGGACTTAACTGGGATTTGAGGTCAGACATGCTAATGAGGAATTTAATCATTTGCACATTTTTGCCTTTAGCTGAATTTATAGAACTGGGTTTATTGCTCTGTTTCGCCCCCTAGTGGATCACCATGGAGCTCCTTTCGAATCAAGATTCTATCCGCAAGAGACTTTTAATTTAGAGCACTGATTTATAATTAGATCTGTGAGCCAGATTCAAACCTCTTTTTTTCCCACGTTTTTTCTTCTCGCATGGTGACCTGGGGTAACACTGTGTGTGTGTGTGTGTGTGTGTGTGTGTGTGTGTGTGTGTGTGTGTGTGTGTGTGTGTGTGTGTGTGCACTTCAGACCTCTGCGTTCCATCTCTTCATTAATACATTGTGAGAGCTCTTCTGCTTCAGACTGGGTTCTGCTGGACAGGTGGAAGTGCACACACTGACCCCTACATAGTGCTCACTACAGTGCTGAGGGGAAGTGCTTGAGGTTAAGGGAGTGTCGTGTAGTGATGCTGACTTCAGGATGGAGAGGAGCTGAGAGATGCTGGAGGGGAGATGTTCAGCAGGAGGAAGAGGAGGTGCTGTTTTTCTCTCTGGAGTCTGTGTGTGTGTGTGTGTGTGTGTGTGTGTGTGCGTGCGTGCGCAGTGAGCATTTAGTCTCTCTCTCCTGCTGCAGACGTACGAGTGCGAGCGTGCGTGTGTGTGTGTGTGTTCATGTACGTGACTTCAGTATTTCTATATGTAACTCTTTAGATGGGATGAGACGGTGTGCTTTAGTGCACATGATAAACTCAGAGCTCAGGGAGAAGTGTGTGAGATAAATCCCCACGCAGATCTGAATTGATTTGACTTGAATCGGATTTGATTTGATTTGATTTGATTTTCCTGTGCTGTGAGATGGGCTCCTGAAGCAGAACACATCTGGCCGAAAGCGCGTCATCATGACTAACAGGACGAACTCCTCCAGCTGTGTGTGCGCCGTGGACGCGCAGAGCAACGCGAGCGCGCCGGACCTGGAGCCGGACTTTGAGTACCCGGTGCACCTGTACCCCGTGCCCGTGCTGACCGGCATCACCGTCACCTGCTCGCTCCTGTTCCTGGTGGGGATCGGCGGGAACCTGCTCACCATCCTGGTGGTCCTGAAGTACCGGGACATGCGCACCACCACCAACCTGTACCTGTGCAGCATGGCGCTGTCCGACCTGCTGATCTTCCTGTGCATGCCGCTGGACCTGTACCGGGTGTGGCGCTACCGGCCCTGGAACCTGGGCGAGCAGCTGTGTAAGCTCTTCCAGTTCGTGAGCGAGAGCTGCACCTACTCGGCGGTGCTGAGCATCACGGCGCTGAGCGTGGAGCGCTACGTGGCCATCTGCTTCCCGCTCCGCGCCAAGGTGCTGGTGACCCGCGGCCGCGTCAAGGCGCTCATCCTGCTGCTGTGGCTGGTGGCGCTGTGCAGCGCGGGACCCATCTTCGTCCTGGTCGGCGTGGAGCACGAGAACGGCACCGACCCGCGCGAGACCAACGAGTGCAAAGCCACGGAGCGCGCGATCCGGTCGGGACTGCTGACCGTCATGGTGTGGATCTCCAGCGTCTTCTTCTTCCTGCCCGTGCTGTGTCTCACCGTGCTCTACAGCCTCATCAGCCGCACCCTCTGGAGGAGGAACCGGAACCCCGTCGGACCCGCGTCCAGTCGGGACAAGAACAACACGCAGACTGTCAAAATGTTAGGTGAGGGGTGCGCGGGTGCGCTGCACGGTGCACTGATACACTGGCACACTGATACACTGCATGACACACTGATACACTGATACACTGCATGGCACACTGAAACACTGCATGATACACTGATACACTGATACACTGCACGATACACTGATACACTGATACACTGCATGATACACTGATACACTGAAACACTGCATGATACACTGATACACTGATACACTGCATGACACACTGATACACTGGCACACTGATACACTGATACACTGCATGGCACACTGAAACACTGCATGATACACTGATACACTGATACACTGCACGATACACTGATACACTGATACACTGCATGATACACTGATACACTGATACACTGCATGATACACTGATACACTGATACACTGCATGACACACTGATACACTGGCACACTGATACACTGATACACTGCATGGCACACTGATACACTGCATGATACACTGATACACTGATACACTGCACGATACACTGATACACTGATACACTGCATGATACACTGATACACTGATACACTCACTGATACACTGATACACTGATACACTCATACACACTGATACACTGATACACTGATACACTGATACACTCATACACGTACTGATACACTGATACACTCATACACGTACTGATACACTGATACACTGATACACTGATACACTGATACACTGATACACTGATACACTGCATGATACACTGATACACTGCACGGTACACTGATACACTGATACACTGCATGACACACTGATACACTGGCACACTGATACACTGCATGATACATTGATACACTGATACACTGCATGACACACTGATACACTGATACACTGCAGAGTACACTGGTGCACTGGCACACTGATACACTGATACACTACATGATACACTGATACACTGGTGCACTACATGATACACTGATACACTGGTGCACTAGAACACTGATTACACTGATACACTGATACACTACATGATACACTGATACACTGGTGCACTAGAACACTGATTACACTGATACACTACATGATACACTGCTACACTGATTACACTGGCACGCTGGTGCACTGATTACACTGATACACTGCACGATACACTGGCACACTGATACACTGGTGCACTAGAACACTGATTACACTGATACACTGATACACTACATGATACACTGATTACACTGATACACTGCACGATACACTGATACACTGGAACACTGGCACGCTGGTGCACTGCAGGGTACCGAGTTCTATTTACACTGTAAACCCTAAAGCTCAAAGTAATTTAACATATTGAGTTCTGTAAACTTAAATCATTACAATTAGTTCAAATGAATAGACCTTGATGAGTATTTAGAACTTTTTGGTATTTGAGTTTGTAGAAACGACACTTTTTAAGTTAGCTGAACAAGTTTGATATTTTAAGCCACAGTAACTGTCTCCTTAAACTTTCACCAACTTCAAATCTTTCAGCCGAGCGATTTTGTGTCTGACGTCATCAGTGCACACTCCCACATTGAATTGTTTTGATCAGGATGGTGGATTGGTCTGTCTTCACATGATGCTGTAGGTACAATCTGTACAAATCTGGGCTCCCTAAAGGAAAATAATACTTATTTGTAGCAGAGCACTGGTGGTTCGATTCCCAGCCACTGGATGAAGTGTCTGTCCCAAGCCCAGATAATAATGATTTTTGCAACAATTAAAAAATGTATAGTATGAGTTTGGCTATTCAGTAATGCAAGTAAATAACGATTAATATGAATGAGTACAACAAACTCAAACACTGATAGTTCTGTTTACTTACAATCAGAAACATCATTACTTAAAAATTTGATGCAACTGATTCCTCAAAATTTTGACTCAAATTGAGTTTTGCCAACTTATTTGTTTGAGTTTTGCCAACTTATTCATGTTTACAGTGCACACACACACTCTTGGTGTTACATTCCTCACTGTTATATTTAATCTGTTAATCTGTTACACTGTTTTAGTCACACCGTTACATTTACACCACACACCTACACTCTGTTACAGTTAAAGGTTGAAATGTTACATTTCTGCAGGTAGATGTAACCTGTAATAACTATACGGTTTCAGTTACACCGTTACAGTTCCGCTGTTGCCTTTATGTGTAACTGTAACAGCATGTGTGTACTGACGTAGATTTACTGTGCATTTAAGCAGACACCCTCATCCACCTTTATACATTTGTCTCATGCGCCGTTCAAGGCTAAGGGCTTCAATCAACATTGGCAACTTGGTGGTTCCGGAGTTTGAATCCGGGACCTTCTGACCAACTGCTGTCCTAAAAAATCTCTAAATCTCTGAGGAGGTTCCACTTAGAAACCATGAAGACGCTTCTGACCTCATTTAAGACACACAGTGTCATCGTGACGGCATGCGGCTGCTGTCGCTCAGATATTTTAGGACTAAAATCACCACGAACAGTTTCGTACTTGAGGCTCCATCAGTGGACAGGAGGATGTAACCTCAACACACAGTGGACTTTGTGTGAACTAGAACACATCTCCTGTTACACAGCTACACGTTCACCCTCGGAGCTCACAGTTCCAGCGGCACCTGATTTACGGTTTCGCTGCTGTTCGTCATCACCCAAGTCAGGATGTCTGTAGAGTCTGGTTCCTCTCGAGGTTCCCCTTCATGTCCTCAGAACCCAGCGTGAAACATCTTTTAGTAATGAATACAAAAATAATACAGTAGATTTGAGGATGAACGAATAATGAATTAATCAGAGAAATTCTCTGTGATGTGAAGTTACACTAACGATACACAAAACAAAACACAACTATAAACTCAGAAGTTCGAAGTTCAGAAGATCCCACAGGCCGCCTTTTATAGGCTCCAACCACGCCTGCTAGCATGTACTGCCCTCTAGTGGTTCCAGGTCGCAGCTCCTCCTTCAAATTTATTTCAAGTTCAGGTTTATTTCGTCACACACAAGCTTCCAACACAGAAGAGAATCATCTCAGGAAGTTTTTTCCTTCCCCCGCTGAGCGCTGGAGATAAATGAATAAAATAATTAATGTAAACATTTATTAAATTATTACATTTATATCTGTACTTTTAATGTAACGGGTGACGTTCACTCGCGTTACTGTAACTGAGGAGTTTGTTTTGTGTACTTTTACTTTTTAAAGTAGTTTTTAAAATCTGTAATTTGACTTTTACTTAAGTATGTTTTGTTTGAAGTATTGTAATTCGCTACATTTTAAATCATATGCGCTACTGAATAAAACAAATGAATGAAAATAATAAAAGATCTTCCGCTGTGTATAAACGCCTGGTTGCGCGCGCGCGCGCGCGTGTGTCTCGTGTGCTGGTCGCGCGCCGCTCCAGGTTTCCTGACTGTTTCCCCACATCGGCGTCTACGTGACCTTCCACACGGCCGCTTCCGCCCTCGCTGTTAAAAGATAAAAATAAAATAAAGTTACTCAGTAACTTTTACTCTGAGTACATATTTTATGAGCTACTTTTTACTTGAGTAGATTTTAATAATTTTAACTTGACTTGTACTTCAGTAAAATTTCCCTGAAGTAACAGCACTTTCACTTGAGTACAAAATTTTAGTCCCCTTTCCACCTCTGCGGGCTTCACACCTCCGGGGACGAGGGCTCGAATCCCGCCTCAGGTCGGTCTGTGTGTGTGTGTGTGTGTGTGTGTGGAGTTTTTTTCTCCCTGTTCTTGGTGAGTCTTCTCCTACAAACACGTTCAGGTTAGACTCATTGTTGTTTCCAAACTGTCTATAGTGTGTGAGTGTGTGGACGACCCACTCTCTGGGTTTGATTCCCACTTCACGGTCTGTGTGTGTGTGTGTGTGTGTGGAGTTTGAATGTTCTCTTGGTGGACAGGCAGATGAGACTAACTGGTCTTCCCAAATTTTGTCCATAGTCGTATGATGGATTGAGCCCCCCCTCCCCCAGCCCCCCCCTCACCTCACCTCACCCCCCTCACTCCACCTCTCACCCCCCCCCCCAGGCCCCCCTCACCCACCCACCTCCCCAGCCCCCCACCTCCCCTCCCTCCCCCCTCCCCCACCTCACCCCCCCCAGCCCCCCTCACTCCCCACCTCACCCCCCTCCCCCCCAGCCCCCTCACCCACCCCCCTCACCCCCCCTCCCCCAGCCCCACCTCACCCTCCTCCCCCCCAGCCCCCAGCCCCCCCTCGCTGCGTGAGTGACTATAATCCCAGTGAAACTGAACCATTTTAAATGTAACGACAGTAACAGTGTCGGTTTAACAGCGCAGTAACTGTCACGCTTAGTGTTGCAATAAAAACTATTTGTAGATCTTTGTAGAGATTCACGTCACTGTTCCTGATGTTCCTACCTCTAAGACCTCTAACGTTTCTTCTCCTGCTTCCTGACAGCGGTGGTGGTCTTTGCGTTCGTCCTCTGCTGGCTGCCGTTCCACTTGGGCCGCTATCTGTTCTCCAAGTCATCCGAAGCCAATTCTCCACTGATCACTCAAATCAGCGAGTACTGCAACCTCATCTCCTTCGTTCTGTTTTACTTCAGCGCCGCCATCAACCCCATCCTCTACAACATCATGTCCAAGAAGTACAGGGTGATGGCCTGCAGGCTGTTCGGGCTGAGGTGCGTTCAGGAGCGCTCCAAGCCCACGCCGTCGAATTCGGAGAACTGTCCTGTGTGGAACGAGTCCGGTGGAACCACATGACAGGAGAGGAGCGAAAGCCGAGAGGTTCCTGTGGAGGCGAGAGGATTTACACACACACACACACACACACACACACGCGCGCACACACACACGCCTTCTGAGACTTTCAGCTGTTTAAAGCAGTGTAACTCCACTCAGGTTACAGATATGAACTCGTCATCGACTTCAGTAGAGTAAAAGCTTCTAACCGTCCGTCACTGTAAATCTCTGAGCTGTTAGTTGTGTAACGTTTCTGTGACGTTCCAACCAGCCGAACCCTGACTGTGAGAAAGCCTCAGCGTATCACACCAGAACAGCAACTAACAGCAACTTTGCTAAACTCTTGTGATGTTTGTAGAGTTTATATGCAGCTTCACAAAAATGCCTTAAACCTTGTGAGTTACTGGAGGACAAAGTGAGCACTGTAGCGGGGGGGATTTCAGTTTCTGATCCTTTTCTCTTAAACATCTTCATTCATTAATTTTTCTTTCGTCTATAACACTTCATCCTGTATGCAGAACCACGGGGGCACACACACACACACACACACACACACACACACCCCGGGACAGGAATAGAACCCGGACCCTGGCGTGTGCAAGGCGACACTGCTAACCGCTACACCACTGCGCCGCCTCTTAATCATCTATTTATTGTTAATATTCACAAAATGGACTTTTGCACTTTGCTGTAAATTTGTGATTAACGTGTTCGGTTCGCTTTAACGCTGTTTGTTGTTCATAATATGACTCGACTTGTGTGTTTATGTGTGTGAACTAAAGTGAGTTTTTTTTTTTTTACATTTTAAGAAAATGAGTTGCATAATACTTTTTTCTGTAAAAGACAGACATCAGTGAACATGTTTGTAAGTTTTATGTTTTGGTTCCAGATGTGATAAAAAAAAAAGACAAACGCAGTATTAATTCATATCCAGAAATGTTTAAAATTTATTGTGTATAAATATATTACATATATGCTACAGATACATAATCATCTTAAATACAAAGGGTATTACTTCAACTCTATACATTAAACTGATATGGTAGGGATTTTTATAATGCCTATGATTATAATTTACAACAATAAATGTGACGATTATAATTCAGACAGAGTGGAATGATTCTCACTGACTGTAAAGGGCTTTCATCACAATGTCATAAAAACTTTAAATTAATGTTCATTTTTATTTTAAACAAATGTCGATTTGGATTTCTTGGGCAAAAAGAAGAAAAAAAAAGACAACTGAAATGAAAAGTGTTCAAGTGTTTTCACTTCAAGTTTTATATCTCATTATGACGTCGTCTCACACCGTCACGTCGCACCGCTGAAAAAAAGAAAGTCATGGAATGTTGGAAGTCCTTAAAGCGTGACCGGTAGAGACTGTACTGATATCTAAAATCGAGAGAAAATGAAAATACAAATATATATAATATATATATATATATAATATATACTCTACTGTATATTAGGTCAAACATTGGCTTTAACTTGCTGATTGGAGAAGAAAAAAGAAACTGCTAGAAACTGGAGAAGAGAAATCAGCGATTGTTGAATGAAATCAGACACAAACTCGAGTAAAACAGCGTATGACTGAACAATACACATATATCTGAGAAAAAACAGGTTAATATTAAAGATTATTGCTCTATATTTGAAAACAAAAAATTAATCAAAACAAAACCAAAAGACATGCTACATGAGGAAAATATTGAATATGACAGTTCATTTGATTTTCTTTTAAAGAAATAAATAAACGAAAGATTGCACTGTGATTTGCATTATAAAGTACTGTATGCAATATATAGTATAAATAAACCTACCGAGCTAGCTCACGCGCTAACTTTGGTTAAGGTCTGATCGAGCTAGTAAACATTTCTCTTGTACTGCATTAACGTAGTCTCAGCTAAAGACGCTACACGCTACGAGGAAACTCTGAAGAAAAGCACGAAAAAGGATGAAAGGTGATTAAAAAAGAAGCTCTTTGTGCGCAGGAGGACGTCTCTGGCACTGGCGTCTCCCCGGCGGAGAGCGCTGGACAGGAATCGGGGCCCTTCAGTCCCTGAGCTGCTGCGTGACGGTTCACACTTCTTCAGGATGCTGTAAAGACGCCAGTGAGAACTGAAATAAAGTCTTTGGCCAACAGGAGGCTGGGTTTGTTAATCAGGACCTAATAATAATAATAATAATAATAAAGAAAATAAAAATAATAAAAAATAATAATAAAAAGAATCCGCTTTCCCTTTTATGCTTCTTGGGAGGCCCTCCCCGACACAGCTGCAAATAAACATCTGGCCGAGTCTCAGTAACTGTGATTAAAGAGCGTTCGTTATCAGGTGCAATAAATACAACGGCTTGAACCCGACTCTGGTCTGTACCTGTACTTCACACACACACACACACACACACTCGTTCCTCTCTACAGTAAAAAGCCGACTGTGTTTAATACTAGTGTAATCATCCGGACCGCTGCTTTAGTGTTACGATGGAAGCTAACTGATTTAGCACACGACTAAATAAACACGTCATCATGGCTGAAGTGTTAAAGCTGTATCACATGAACACTTTGTAAAAAGTATAAAAATATGAAATCATTTTAACGCTTAATATCAAACCGTTCAGGGGCTTCGCACAAACGCTCTTGTGTAGAAAAAAATCTTTAAAAATCGGAAGAAATATAAAAAATACTTTCATTTACCACTTTTATGTAAAAGTTTGTAGTTTAAAAAAATCTGTGCAACAAGAAACAAAGTTTAAACATATAAAAAGCGACAGACAAAAAAACAAGCGAGAACGGAATATAAAAAAGAGAAGTTTTTTTTTCTGAAAAGCTGGTTTTAGTCTGGCGCGTCTTCGCGTCTCATATGAGCAGCTGGAGCAGGTACGCGATGAAGATGGAGAGGGAGGCCACGCCCACTACGATGATGCTGGCGAACTGTTCGTCTGTGAGCTTTTTCCCGGAGGACGAGGCGACGGAGACCGTGTCCACGCTGAGAGGCGAGACGGTGCGGCGAGGACAGAAGTGAGTGGACGGGCTGAAGGATCCACACAGCTCCTGCGAGGTGTCTGCGCAGCGTCTGCACACGAACACGCGCAGACGGTAGTCCGTGTTCCACTGCAGGCCGAACAGCTGGAAGACCGTGTCCTCTCCCTTATACACCTGAGGACGGAACAGCGGGAGGACAAGCTCAGAGCAGTGCGGGACAGGAACCTCCGGGACAACATTCAACATGTCCAGTGTATAAATATCATCTTAAAATACATTCATTCTTAATTATAACGACTACTGCAGATAATATATTAACAATACTTAATGCCTAAAGCAAAATAAAATTTGTGAGTTGGTTTTGTTCTTTTTTGTTTATATATAATTATTTTACTTTTTTTTATTCAAAATATTTGAAAGCAAGGGACGTCTGAAGTATGTGAAATTCAATAATAATACTAATAATAAAAAGAAGAATAAGTGAGGTTAATTTTAGTGAAACACACCGTGTGCACGAATAACTGAAATAACTGAAAAAACAATTGGAACGGCCGATCGCTTGGTTCCGCTCGGGTCTGAGGTCCAGAACCGCCACTTTCACTCCACAAGCCACATCCTTCAGCTCTGAGGCTTTTGGTCAGATGGGATTTGCTATCTGTTATGACGCGTCACATTCATACTTACACGTGACATGATTTATCTGACTCGAGTCTGTCGTCTGTCTGTCGTCTGTCTGTCGTCTGAGTTAAAACTCCTGTCATATTCACGCGAGCGCTCGTTCATTTCAGACTCACGATGTGATTTCAGTAGAAACCTGCTCGGGGTTTCACTCTGGAGGACGGTGAGCAGTTAGCCGGCTGTGTGTGTATGTGTGTGTGTGTGTGTGTGTGTGTGTTTAGGACCAGAAGAATGCAAAAAGCCAGGCGCCTGGCTTTAGCTGTTTTAGCAGCTGTTGCTAGCACTGTTATGAATGATGTCACGTTTTAAGCGTGAACAGAGGCATTAGAATTCCAATCTGCCCGTTCCCATTCAAGTCACATGACCACGTACCGGATATGGACCCGATGTACGACCAAGTGCTGGAAAGTCCAATAAACATCCATGAGGAACAGATCAGGCAACACAAGTCACGTATACTGTACACACTCAAACAACATACACATGATTTTCTCCCCTAATGTGACACGAAACGCAAAAATCTGATCTTTTCATATCAGAGCTGAGCTTCTTCCCTATGGAGTCTGAGGTCAGACCCATATCCGATTAGACGTGAGCAAGACGTGAGCGAGACGTGAGCGAGACGTGAGCGAGACGTGAGTGAGAAAGCTGATTCAGGCTGTAATGGGGTGGGTTTTGTGTTCGATTGTTGTGCAGATCTGCCCTCGGCTCTTCGGAAGGTTTTCCCGCAGGGTCTGAGGGACGCGAGTCAGAGTCCTGTCCTGAACCTTTACTCCAGCTGTAGAGTCTGAAATGCCTGCGGCGTGTTTATCTCGTTGCTGAGGCGCTCCCTCATTTCAGTTCTGCTCCACAGAAACCACACGAGGGCCTCCAATGATGGCGACTTTAATGGATTTCTCTTTCTGCTACACTGGACCCGTCAGATCCAATTTCTAAAACCCCGGGAGACGACGACAACAACGACACAAACAATGCAAAACATCACACATTCTCTGATGGAGCTGAATAATTTAAAGGAATTATAAAAAGGAACGTCTCTGAACACGGACATGCAAACTGTCGAGAAGTGGAGAACTGTGAGGGTGTGCAAACTTTCACACACATTTAAGGTGAATTAATGAGGCAGCAAATGGAGCCACGCTGTGTGTGACGGGAAGAGGTGTGTAAACATCTGTGTTGTGTTATCAGAAGGTTGTTAGTGTGTACAGCGTGTGTGTGTGTAGTGTGTGTGTGAGAGTGTGTGTGTGTGTAGTGTGTGTGTGAGAGTGTGTGTGTGTGTAGTGTGTGTGTGAGAGTGTGTGTGTGTGTAGTGTGTGTGTGAGAGTGTGTGTGTGTGTAGTGTGTGTGTGTGTAGTGTGTGAGAGTGTGTGTGTGTGTAGTGTGTGTGTGTGTGTGTGTGTAGTGTGTGTGTAGTGTGTAGTGTGTGTGTAGTGTGTAGTGTGTGTGTGTGTACTGTGTGTGTGTGTAGTGTGTGTGTGTGTGTGTGTGTGTGTGTGGTGTGTGTGTGCTGTGTGTGTGTGTGTGTGTATAGTGTGTGTGTGTACTGTGTGTGTGTGTGTGTGTAGTGTGTGTGTGTGTGTGTGTGTGTGTGTGTAGTGTGTGTGTGTGTGTGTGTGTGTATGTGTGTGTAGTGTGTGTGTGTGTGTAGTGTGTAGTGTGTGTGTGTGTGTGTGTGTGTGTGTGTGTGTAGTGTGTGTGTGTGTGTGTGTGTGTGTATTAGCCAGTGTGTGTGTGTGTGTGTGTGTAGTGTGTGTGTGTGTGTGTGTGTGTGTACCTGTCTGTACTCGGACTCTCTCCCACCCAGCACCTGGAGGACGTAAGTGATCCGGTCTCCTCTCATGGGTGGGACGCTCTCCCAGCTCACCTCACACGCATTTCCCTCCAGCTGAGACACGCGAGGAGCTGCAGGGAGGCAACACACACACACACACACACACACACACACGCACATCCACTTATTCAGTTATTCATTCATGGAAACGGAAGGAGGAGGTCAGACCCAGTGGCCATGTTTACATGCAAATCTAAATAAAATTAAAAAAGGGACAATTTAAAATGCCTCTGAATGCTAACGATGTAAGAGCTACTACGAAATGCTAATGAATAATTAGCGCTACATTTCCGCCAGCTCTCTTCTGAAAAACATGATAAACACGGCGCACAGGGACCGAGTGCACGAGCGCAGGCCAGGGTCCGTCTCCACCCGCTCAGCTAATGGCCACATTTCTCATCGTTCCTGCATAAATGTATCAGCCATTAAAAAGCGCATTAGCAATCAGGAGACCCGAACAGATCTGATCTCACCTGACGTCACTTATTCAGAAAATATCTCATCTGTTTATCCATTTCATTCAACGGCTCATAAAGATAGAAAACTGCAGAGTGCAGAGTGCAGAGCGCTCCAGTCCCAACTGCAGATGCAGTAAAGAAAATCCTGGACCATTATTACACACACACACACACACACACACACACACACACACACACAGAGGCTGTCAGCAGATCTGGACCATTATTACACACACACACACGCACATACCACCACCACACACCTACCAGTGCCAGCCCAACTGCAGATGCACCTGCCTTTTACCTGTAGCACCTAAGAACCTGCCTTACCACCTGACCCATTATTACACACACACACACACACACACACACACACTAACACTTTAACACACACACACACACACACACACACACACACACACACACACACACACACACTACACACACACACGCCTACACCACTACAAACACACACTACACACACACACCTGCCTTTTACCTGCCTTTTATGCGCAGCACACACTACACACACACACTACACACACTACACACACTACACACACTCACACACACACGCATAGCACACACTGCATACCCCTGCAGCACACACACACACTACACACACACACACTGCCCTTTACACACACACACACCAGCACACACACAGCACACACCTGCAGCACACACACACACACACAGTACACACACACACACTGCACACACTACACACAGCACACCTGCCTTTAAGCACACACTACACACACAAAACACACACACAGTACACACACACAGTACACACACACACGCACACACTACACACACTACACACAGTACACACACACACAGTACACACGCACACACACAGTACACACACAGTACACACACAGTACACACACAGTACACACACAGTACACACACACACTACACACACACACACTACACACGCACACACACACACGCACACACACACACTACACACACTACACACAGTACACACACACACAGTACACACGCACACACACAGTACACACACAGTACACACACACACACTACACACACACACACTACACACGCACACACTACACACGCACACACTACACACGCACACACTACACACGCACACACTACACACGCACACACTATTTAAACCACATTTTAATTTAGGATTCAGTATTGTCTTTTTGTCTTGTATTAAAACATTCAATACTTTTCACAAAGCCTCTGATCACCAGATTGGATTCCAGCTGGACAACAAACCTTAATTAACAGCAATTATGATTAAACTGATCGATCTCTAATGACATAAAGCACACAGAGTCTAAACGTCTATGTAGCGTATATTCATGTTCATCTTTATTTATATTTATTTTTATTTACTTTTACGTTTTAATCTATGTACACCCGTGGAGGATTCAAAATTATGATGTTTACAAATGAATGTTTTTTACATTTAATGTAAAAAATGATGAAATTTTCAGGATAAATGAGTAAATAATCTGAATCATGATGTAGAGCGAGAGAGTTACTACACTAATAAACAACAATACTATGTGGAGACTGATTGATTGATTGATTTTTTGTATTCCAGTTTTACTTTTCATTTGTCATATTTATCAGTGGTGTGTGTGTGTGTGTGTGTGTGTGTTAGACGTCTGAGGACAGGTGAACCACACGGTTCTAGTTCTGTTATAAAGAGAAGGCTGCGTCTCCCCTGCGTACCTTTCAGTGTAGGTGGCACAGATTTAGTGGTGGTGAAGGAGTAGATCTCAGAGAAAGGGCCTTCTCCTGCCTCGCTCACGGCCTGGATCCGGAAACTGTAGCGGCTCAGTTCATTTAGACGCTGGACCTTAAAGGTGTGACTCGACCCCCGATAGATCGGCACAAACCTGAGGGGGAAAAACAACGCTGCTTATTCTACAAAGCATTAAACCCTCAAACGTCAGAAATAACATCGCAGCAAAGTCAGGCCATGGAGTCCTACAATGTGTGTGTGTGTGTGTGTGTGTGTGTGTGTGTGTGTGTGTGTGTGTGTGTGTGACTGAGAGAGAAAGAGCCTAAGGAAAAATCATAGCAGCTAACACACTGATATCTTATATAGGGTAGATCAGACCACCGATATACTTTATAACGAGATTTCTGTGTGAAAGGGGCCAGACAGACTGACAGTGAGACAGAGACACAGACAGAGAGAGAGAGAGAGAGAGAGACTGACAGAGAGACAGAGGAACAGACAGACAGAGAGAGAGACAGAGACAGAGGAACAGACAGACAGAGAGAGAGAGACAGAGACAGAGAGAGACAGAGAGAGACACAGAGACACAGAGACAGAGGAACAGACAGACAGAGAGAGACTGACAGTGAGAGAGAGAGAGACAGACAGAGAGACAGAGAAACAGACAGACAGAGAGAGAGAGACAGACAGACAGACAGACAGAGAGAGACTGACAGTGAGACAGAGACACAGACCGAGAGAGACAGACCGAGAGAGAGAGACAGACAGAGAGACAGAGGAACAGACAGAGAGAGAGACAGAGACAGAGAAAGACAGAGAGAGAGAGAGACAGACAGACAGACAGAGAGAGACTGACAGTGAGACAGAGACACAGACCGAGAGAGACAGACCGAGAGAGAGAGACAGACAGAGAGACAGAGGAACAGACAGAGAGAGAGACAGAGACAGAGAAAGACAGAGAGAGAGAGACAGACAGACAGACAGAGAGAGACTGACAGTGAGACAGAGACACAGACCGAGAGAGACAGACCGAGAGAGAGAGACAGACAGAGAGACAGAGGAACAGACAGAGAGAGAGACAGACAGAGAGAGACAGAGAGAGAGAGACAGACAGACAGAGAGACAGAGAGAGACTGACAGTGAGACAGAGACACAGACCGAGAGAGACAGACCGAGAGAGAGAGACAGACAGAGAGACAGAGGAACAGACAGAGAGAGAGACAGAGACAGAGAGAGACAGAGAGAGAGAGACAGACAGACAGAGAGACAGAGAGAGACTGACAGTGAGACAGAGGAACAGACAGAGAGACAGAGAGAGAGAAGGTCCTGGTTTCTGTGGTTAATTAAAGTAAACTTTGCTTTAACGAGGTGGTACATCAGTGATTTAAAGCTGATCTCCTCCCTGTAGGATCGGTGACATCATTACGGAAAAATGATGATGCAGTCGCCGCAGCAACCGCTCCAGTCGTCTGTCAAGTCGGTGAAAAGTGTGTTCTTCCCCTTTTTTGGACTCCGTCCCATAAAGGATTAAAATAAATAATTTAAAACCATCCCTAACATCCTCTGTGTGTGTGTGTGTGTACCTCTGGCTCCTGTCCTCCATCTGCAGGATGTATGTGGTGTCAGGGTCGGTGTTTGGACTCTTGCTGCTGTCGCCCCAGCGCAGTTTCAGGCTCTGAGGTCCGGCGCTGCCACACTCCAGTCTCGGGGGATTCGGGGGCAGCGGCCTGGTTCTGACCTGGAGACTCGGCCCAAATGGACCTGCACCGACTGCATTCTCCGCCCTCACCTGTACACTACACACACACACACACACACACACACACACACACACACACACAGCTTCACTGATGTGCTCATGTTCTGCTCTACAAGTCCCTGTGAATGAGTCGTTACCATAGAAACGAGAAATTAAGCCTAAACCTGCGACACACATCCACCTTCCCTTTACAGCACCACGTACTAAACAACTTCCACAGAAAGATCAGACTGTTCAGTAGATCAGTACAGCTTCATCAGACGTGAGCAGAGACGGACTTACACCGTGACTTCACATCTCTCAGAACGCCTTCGATAACGATGATGAGGTTCGGCTGGAGGATCGAGGAGCTGAGAAACTTCTACAACTACAGCACGTAAACCGTGTCACATCTAATCTGTGGTCTCACATATGACAAGATAGATTCAATAAGCGACGTTTATAGGTTTTACTGTATAACGTACTGGTTTATTTCTAATAAAACATACACAATGTACTGGACACGCATTTTCTAAATATTTTCTGCTTCTGTCTGTATTTTCGATTATGATCTCCTTAATTAAACCAGGTTACTTTATTTCCTTTACAGTCGCAGCTCTACATGGACCAGGACACATGGACCATGATGCTCCTCATGTTCTAAAGAAGTAAACCTAAACCAGGCATTAAGTGCTTGATCTGAAACAGCTGTCAGTTCGGGTCAGTACAAATGTAAGAAGACAGAAAGTCTCACATTCTGCGGATGCAGGAAGAAGTGCGAGTGCTTTAGAGCTCGTGTTTGAATCCTTTAGATTCGTCTTCATCGTTTCTAAACAGTCTAATCTCACATCCTGTCTGATCAGTTCCTGTACGATCAGACGGTGACGTGAAGGGAAGAAACACACAGACGTCAGGACTAAACCCAGATCTGAACATCAGCATGTAGAAATCACGGAGGAACGGAGAAGGTTGATGAGGAGACGTGAAAGCGTACGTCGTACATCGCGACAGAGGAAGCGCAGGACTTCCCAAGGACCTCGTCCGAGTGGTTGTTCTCCTTTTCTCTTACGCAACTGCTTTTATTTATCAGTTCAGGTGAGCGGATGCACTCGGGCTCTCGCTGCTCCTGAATGAAACGGTGAGAAAGTCACCATCGTCTCTCTGTCTCACGCTGCTGATAATCGCTGCCGCTGATGGGTTTCATAACGTCTGTCCATCATCTGAGTGGTGTTAATTAGTGCTCTGTGATAATGAGGTCTCTGCCTACACACACACACACACACACACACACACACAGCCTCATGCAGTACATTACGCTAAATAAAACACCACTTCAAATGTTCACGGTATCGAATAAACATGTTCCTGTAATCGACTGAAGAGTCTCAATCCTAAATCATCGCGTCCCAACGTGTTTAATTCCTCACAATAACACGTCACGTGTGAACTGGTCACTGCGATACTGTAACGTCGTGTCCTCCAACGCTGATGGATTTACGTCTCTTTATGAATTTGTGGCTTCCATGGAAACCAGTGGGCGTGTCAGATCACATGATACCAGACAGTCACTCCTCCACTCACCTGTACTCTGTATCAGGCTTCAGATTCCTGATGATGGTGCAGGTTTCCCCGCCCACCGCGATTAGCTCCTCCCCCAGAGCGAGGGTGTAGCCGCCGATCTCCTGGCCGTTGCAGTTGGGCTCGTCCCACGCCAGCGCCAGGCAGGTGGAGGGACAGAACGGCTCCGAGTCCGGGGCTGAGGAGAACCCGTCCTGTACGAACAGGCCGCTGACGGCGCTGGGGGCGACGGCCGGCGTACGGCACCACGCCAGCTCGCTGTAAGGCCCCGCCCCTGCCTGGTTGGTGGCCTGTGGCAGGAAAAAAAAAACAAAAAAACAAACAAATCACAACGATTGAAAACAATACAAGTCAGAGCGAGAAGTGGGCGGGGCTACTTGTTTCGATAATAGGCCACACCCACGCATTCAGTCTGTAAACTCGTGTCTCTGAGTAAGTGTTACAGTACCGGTACCAAGTCAGGACATGTCCTGGGTCAGTACCTGTACTGTGTCAGCTACAGGATCAGTATCCGGACCGGGTCAGTACCTGTAGCGGGTCAGTACCTGTACTGTATATGTACTGAATATCTACCAGTACCTGATCAGTACCTGTAGCGTGTCAGGAAGTCAGTACCTGTATCCTACAGCAGTACCTCTACCTGTACCAAGTCAGTATATGTACTGGGTCAGTAGATGCGTCAGCTACAGAGTCGGTATCTGGACCAGCTGAGTAGCTGTAGCGGGTCAGTGTCTGTTCTGGGTGAGGATATGTACTGGACAAGTACCTGTACCTGATCAGTACCAGTACCGGGTCAGTACCTGTATCCTACAGCAGTAGCTGACTGCAGCCTCCAGCTCAGAGATTTCGCAGGATGTTTCTGTACCGCTGTAAACCAGTTCCAGGGCGTCTTCATGGCGTCCCCAGTCCAGCCGGTAGCCCGAGACGTCTGCGCCCGAGCTCTCGTCCGTCTGAAGAAACAAATCACAGCCCGTCTCAGTCTCCAGGAAACGACAGGTGCAGCCCAAATCTCAGTCATTACCGTTCAGCCGCAGCGCAGGTCCGGAGGAATTAGGAGAAAATGAAACATGCAGAGGAGGAGAGAGGCCCCCTTCAGAGCGCGTGATGTTCCCCCTGACAGAGCTGCTAGCGCTAATCTACTGTGACCCAGGTGCATCATGGGAGGATCCACTCCACCATCATAACTCATGTACGACTGTACGGCTAAGAGCTTCTTCCACTAAATAATCAAACGGCGCACAAATCAGAAGACAAAAGCGCGAAGGCCAAACTTCATCATCCGCTCTCGCTAAATCTCATCAAGTTACGCTGCTGACGATTCAGTTTGATCTTTCTTTAACAATTATTCATTAAAGCTAGCAAACGACAAGTAAAAGCTAAACGGCTGCAGCACAACCGGTGGGACTGACTGTGACTAAAATCATATATAATCACAAAAAAAAAAGAAACATAATCACGGAACAGATGAACAAAACAAAAACA
>QNUK01000276.1:844297-851797 GCA_013621035.1 Clarias magur | reverse complement strand
TAACCAGGGAAACACACACACAAACACACACACACACACACACACCCTAAAGAAGCATCTAAACATCTAAAAGATCATGTTGTATAATAGGTCCCCTTTAATTAATACCTTGGGGAAAAAGTGCTTAAATATTTCATATTTGTTGTTTAAAAGAATTAAAGTTGTTATAAAATTTGAGTGTAACGTGTGTAGAGACGCTTCCACAGGTGAGGACGAGTCAATTCACACGTTCGTCTCATCCTCGTCCTCCTGCTTACTGACGTCATGTTTATTCTCACATCGTTTCACTCAACAGCTGGAATTTTACTCAAACTTCCACACTTTTAATAACAGTTCCTAAAAAGCTGTTTAAAAAAAATGAGTGTGTGTGTGTGTGTGTGTGTGTGTGTGTGTGTGTGTGTGTTTCCATCAGCAGTGTGCATGATGGTGTGAGTGTGATTAGAGAGAAGACACACAGCTGCTAGGGAGAAGAGACAAAACCACGCTGCACGTCCATGATGTGACTCTCCGGCTCGACCGCGTCCCAGAGCCGCTCTACTGAACTGAGGTCAGGTGACTGTGGAGGTCGTGACCTCACCCGCATGTTCCAGAACCCAGTGTGAGACGACTTTAATTTTGTGACACGTTGTGTCGTCCTGCGCTCAGGAAGGGATGGACACGGGCAGGAACAACACTCGGGTACGCTGTGGGATTTAAACCATGCTCAAGTGGTACTAAGGTGCCCAAAGTGTCCCGAGAACGAGTGGAGAACGAGTACCTCCCCCACACCCTTCTCTGTAAACACCAGACTAACAGCCACGTCTCACTCAGAGTCACTAAGATCAGCTTCTTCTCTCTTCTGATGCTCGGATCGTCTTCACCGTGTCCACAGCCGGGTGCTGCCGTCTGATTGGCTGATTAGAGATCTGCAGTAACATGCAGCTGAGCAGGTGTACCTAATTAAGTGGTCAGGTGACACACACACACATACACACACACACACACACACACACACTACAGCTCTAATCAGCCGAGCCGAGCGCTACACAACCCCACTGTCGTGCTTTTACACAGAAAGGCGTGTTCATTAATCCTAAATCTAATCTAATCTAATCTAATCTAATCTAATCTAATCTAATCTAACACTGAGTCAAGGCAGCTGTTGAGACTCCAAAGTAAACAGGAAAGTTTTCAACAGAGCAGACGAAATGAGGACAGTGTACACAGACACACACAGTACTGCTGCCCCCTAGAGGACGCAGAGGGACACAGCAGCCGTCACTTTTTACAGAAACAAAGCCGATGTGACAAATAAAGCTGCTGTAATTGTTACTGATGTTAAATGCCGAGAGCTGTGGAGAAAGGTGATGAGGTGATGTTCACCTGTGGCTTGTCCAATCCTGATGGGACGTCCTGGTCTCTTCTGGCCTCCAGCTCGGGATCTGTGGCATAAACAGGATCGAGAATAAATACATACATGAATAAATAGAGCTACTGAGCATAAAGGTCACATTCACATCCTGCATCTCCGCCCGAGTCGCCGAGTCGTTAATCAGTTAAATCCGGAGTTGTGACTCATGCCGGAGCGGGCTGACGCGCACGCGAGAATGAGTGCACGCGTCCCTCGTTTCCAGGCTGCGAGGGGTCCGGCTGTGAGTCACCTCCAGGATGATGTCATAGCGTGCAGAGTGACCCCAGCGTGACCTCTGTACCCGCCCCATTCTCCCATTTGAAGTGCGGGACCATTTGGAATGAGCTCAGAGAGAAAAGAAAAAAAAGAAAAACACAACAATAGTCCTTGTTCCATCTGAACTTTATCTCCGAGCCTGCAGCTGAGAAACGCTCACACCGCATCGGACTCATCAGCTTCCACTCGCTACGTCCGTTTAACCGTATAATCTGTTCATGATCTGACTGTCACGTCAATCAGACGGAAGAGTGTTCACGGTTAGAGCTGTTGAAGCGATGGGAGTGTTCACTCTGACCGGCGCGGACTCCTGTTAGTGAGCAGATTACATCAGATTAGAGATCAGACCTTTAACTCGTTCTGACCTCCTGAACGCTACAGCGTGATGGTGAAACGTCTGATCTCCTGCTTAGCATTTTATTTGAAAGGCTTTTTTTCAGTAACTGATCTGGAGGCGGAGCAGTCATCACATCCGACACGGAAACGATTACGCGGAGGATGTTAGTGCGGCTTCCCTCGGACCCTGTTGTCATGGCAACACATCCTTATCTTCTGACAGGTTAAATAAAAGAGCGAGAAGACTTTGATCCTGTTTCCTGTTTCAGTGTGAGGACACAGGGGCGTTGTCTAATTTGTATACTCATGCATATGTATACCTCCAGGTGTGTTTATACAGACAGAGGTGTACAGATGTTCCTGAGTGAGGGGTTTTTCTCTGACTGTAATTAGGACGTTTAGAGGCGGTTGTCATGCTAACTTTAATGATGATGAGTCTGGCTCACGCACACACACACACACACACACACACACACACACACACACACACAGAGTGGGTTCGAGTTACAGTAAACAGACTGAACACCGTGCCGAGCTCGGGGTGCGAATGTAAACAGTTCATTAAGAATCTGCAAACAGAATGACTTCATTCAGAACTGATGAAAATCTGCACGAGTAAACACAAAACGGTTCCTCTCTTCTCTCATCTTCCTCTCTTCTCATCTTCCTCTCTTCTCTCATCTTCCTCTCTTCTCTCATCTTCCTCTCTTCTCTCATCTTCCTCTCTTCTCTCATCTTCCTCTCTTCTCATCTTCCTCTCTTCTCTCATCTTCCTCTCTTCTCTCATCTTCCTCTCTTCTCTCATCTTCCTCTCTTCTCTCATCTTCCTCTCTTCTCTTCTCCTCCATGACTCCGCCCGTCTCACAGTTCCAGCACCGCTATGAGATTTCTCCACACGCAGACCGGCTCATGTTCACGTTCTGCATTTTTTTAGGAGCTCTAAGCAGCAGGAAGACGTCTGCTCTCGTTACAAGATACAGCATGCACACACACACACACACACACACACACACACACACACACACACACACACACAGATGGCAAAAGATGAATGCAGACAAGAGCAAAGTGATGAGACGTGAAGACAGAGAGATAAGCCTGAGAGCTTGAAAGAAGCGCCGCGAGGCGGACAGACGTGACGAGGACGGGGGCGGGACTAACACAACCAGGTGACCAGGTGTTCTTTCACACCTGTGAAAGGTCACATGATTATCTTAGAGACACACCCATTAACACTTATTTCAATAACACACAACAGGAGCACGTGGTGTATGATCCAGGTGTTTGCTATTTTTGGTCTCGCATTGTGACTCTTAAGTGGGCGTGTCCTTAGAACACAATCAAGTTCCCTCTGTGTGCGAGACGAGACGAGACGAGACGAGGCCGTGTTACCAGTGACTTTTCCCCCACATGTGGATTCCAGCGTGAGACCGCAGCGTGCGTCACACTCACCGCGCCATGCTAAAGACTGAGACCGGCGCAACACACACACACACACACACACATAATTCTTTCCCAGCAACCCAATCAGAAACGTTTTACTTTTCTGCACAGAGAGCACACTGTGTGTGTGTGTGTGTGTGTGTGTGTGTGTGTGTGTGTGTGTGTGTGTGAGCCTGTTCCTGGCCGTGTTTACGTCATCCCGCATCGTTTCGCGTGTCTCACTGCCTTGTTTATTAGAACAAACACTGGCTTTACTCTGATATTTACATTAACAATGAATTCACTGTCACGTGACGACTACTGCCTCATACTAACATACTAACATACTAACATATTAACATACTTACATACTAACATATTAACATACTTACATACTAACATACTAACATACTTGCATACTAACATACTTACATACTTACATACTTACATACTAACATACTTACATACTAACATACTTACATACTTACATACTAACATACTTACATACTAACATACTTACATACTTACATACTAATATACTTACATACTAACATACTTACATACTAACATACTTACATACTAACATACTTACATACTAACATACTTACATACTAACATACATACTTACATACTAACATACATACTTACATACTAACATACTTACATACTAACATACAAACATACTAACATACTTACATACTAACATACTTACATACTAACATACTTTAATACTTTAGTAAGTAAAGTACGACTGAAACAGTGACCGGCTGGAATTAAGGCGGAGTCACGGCTCATGCTGAACCCCGCCCCTGTCCCCTCCCCCTCCCCACAGGTGTCTTCATGACTGGTGGTTGTGTATGTGGTGTTGTACACACGGCAGTGAGACACGCCCCAGTCGCAGGTTCAGGACGGTGAGCCACGCCCCTTACCGTGTGACATCAGGTCTCCTCACGTTCTAGCCATCCGATGTAAAATTGGCATTAAAGTGACTTTACTGCGCGTCTCCTCACCTGGCTGGTCGCTGTCCGAGTGTTTGGGACTCCCTCTGCTCCTCCGCTCCCCTCGCTTATTCCCAGGACTCCCCCCTCCTCCCCCTCCTCCCCCTCCCGCGGCGGCCGTGCCGTGGCTCTTGCCGTAGCCGTTGGGCGTGGTGCCGCAGGCCAGGCCGCTCTTGTAGCTGGACGACGGCGGGGTGCTGACCCGGGACAGGCCGGGCCGCTCGGTGCCGCGCTCCTTGGGCTTTTTGGGCTGCGGCTTGCAGTACTCCTCCCGGCTGAGGATCGTCGACATGTTGTACAGCGGAAAGATCTCTACAGCGACAAAAACACACACGCATTCAGAACGCCGCTGCCCCAGAGCATTCTGGGTAGAACCCGTTTCTGTTCATTTCATTCTGTGATGTTTCGAGTATTTTATAACTTGTTTAATGTTCATTTTATTTATTACACTAACAGATTATTGACAGTTTATTAAAATGAAAGTAAATAATATTAAGGATAAACTGGTGCAGCAGTCTCACCCTCGGGGTAGATAGGGGGCAGGCGGTGCTGGTAGTACTGGTGCGGGGGGACGTCTCCGGGGCTGGCGGGGGGGTAATACGCCGTATGGGAGGCGGGGATGAAGTGGGGGTGTGTCATGTACGGCGGGGGCAGGTGGTGGGTCGGTGAGAGAGCGGGAGAGTAACTGGGAGGGTAACACTCAGAGTGAGGTGTGACCACGACCCGCCGGACCCCTGTGTTGTCCTCCAGAACCTGAAACACACACACACACACACACACACACACACACACACACATTTAAAATAATTTATCAAAAGAATGTGTAAAAAAAACTCTCGTAAACGTCTCATTAAAGAACGCGTGAATGAGTTGTTACTATGGAAACGCTAATGTATCTGAATGCAAGCATCAATACACCCCTGCGCTACTGTCAGAGAGAATTAATCAACACCTTCTGACCAATCAGAGAGCGGCACTCGAACCTGGAACCACATGACCTCTGACCTCTTGTTTACATGCAGCGTTTATTGCAGTTCTGTTTTGCGACTGCAGGCTCAGAGTTAACACACGAGACTACGCTCAGTGTCACGCTATAAACATGAGTGTGTGTGTGTGTGTGTGTGTGTGTGTGTGTGTGATTATATCATGAAGATCCTCTAACCGTAGAGCTGCAGCTCATTACAGAACATCACTGCAACATGACTGGCGTTCAGTGCCGCGAGTTTGTCTCTGTTAGGTTCACGTCTCACGCGCGACTGTTTCTGACCTTTCAGCTGAAATACAAGTGCTGCTGACCTTTACATCAACACTGCCTGTGTGTGTGTGTGTGTGTGTGTGTGTGTGTGTGTTTTATTAGCCTCCGAGGCTGAGATTATCGTGACTCATGGCCGTCGGTCGGGTTCTCCGGGTGTTACCTGGGAGATGTACCCCGGGGGGACGTGAATGGGTGGGATGGAGCCGTTTGGTGACATCATGGGAACTTCAGCGGGACCTGAGAGAAGAGGAACGAGAGAAAGAAACATTAATCAAGGAGGACAGAACAGATCCGAAAGTAAGACGGCGTCCTGGTTAAAGTCCCGCCCCCTCGTACAATGCTGAGAAAAATGTAATAAATTCTCTCATCAGTTACCGGAGCTGCTCGAGCTAATCACCAGGAAACACCGCGGCGTGTAACGTTCAGCTCACTGCTACTACTCAGCTTTCAAAACTATCCAAGAGTCAGAAAAAATCATGCAACTGAAAAAAACCTCTAAATGTTTTATTTTTCTCTCATTACAAATACAGATATTTGCATAAATATGCTAATCAGGAAGCACGTCCGTTCCCTGCCAGTCCTAGCTAGCTGGTTAGCTTACTGCTAACTCACATCACCCTCAGATGAGATCAGTGACAGTCTCGTCTCACACCGTCTTCTTCTGGCAGAATCTGTTACGTTACCATGACAACCACCTCCTGATTATACCTTTTGATGTGACAAAAAGTAATGAGGACACGCCCTCTGTGTGTGTGTGTGTGTGTGTCCTAATCCAGGCTGGAGGAATACCTGTGTACCTGTTCCCACCCGGGCGAGCCCATTGAGCGAGCCGTATCGGATACCGTGACACCGGGTTAAACAAACACATCGCCTCATTGTGCTCGGCTTTTCACTCTGAAACACAGCCACCAGGTCTGCGGGGAGGGGGGGAGGGAGAGGGGGCGGGGCCGGGGGGTGGAGGAGGGGACGGAGGGCAGGGGTAACTGCTGCTGTATTTACCCTGAACACAAGCCCGGCTCTGTCACGACTCCCCTGAGACACGACCTCGCTGAACCCATTTCACTGTGTGTGTACGCCACAGCCACAGCGAGCCGCCGCCACAGCGAGCCGCCGCTACAGCGAGACGCCGCCGCCGCCACCACCACCACCACCACCACCACCACCATCATCATCATCATCACATTTATCCCGGATGGCTATAATTCATGGGCTGGTTTTTTTCCACCTTCCTGTACCCGTTTCTCTCATCGCGCGGCCCTCTGTGTGCTAACGCGGCCCAGCAGCTGCTAAAGCCGTTTGTGGGCCCCTGTGTCTCCTGACGCGGCCGTGAGCGGATCTCTCAGCGCCTGTAAATCACGCCGCCGTCTCCGTGGACATCACAGCTTCGTCTCCACCGCGTTACAGCGCCGCCCGATCCGGTCTCTGCCCCTGGGCCCCGGAGGTCCTGACGTGGCCGTCGGATTAAAGCCCTGTTTGTGCTCGCGTCCTCTCCAGGTGGAGACGGAGTGTGTATGTACACAGCATGCGTGTGGTTTGAGCTCATAGACACACCAGTGTGCTGCAGCTCTGGTTTAAAATAACAGAGACACTCTAAAGGCACAACAAAATCCTTTCAGATTGTTCTCTGTGCTGCAGGTAGCGCTAGAGGAGCACCCTCCCCCCACACCCCCTCCCCCCGCCCCAGAGGTCCTGCTCCTGCTCCGGGTCCTGGTCCCCCCCCAAACAGCTACAGCGGTGTCTTCTGTATGAACAGAGGCCTTTCAGAGAGAGAGAGAGAGAGAGAGAGAAAGAGAGCGGATCTCCACAGCTCCACACCAGTACAC
>QNUK01000276.1:831797-841797 GCA_013621035.1 Clarias magur | reverse complement strand
CAGACACATTATTCTCAGCACCAGACACATCAGACACGGCACCAGAACCATCAGACACAGGACCAGACACATCAGACACGACACCAGACACATCAGACACGGCACCAGACACATTATTCTCAGCACCAGACACATCAGACACGACACCAGACGCATCAGACACAACGTGACCAGACACAGCATCAGACACATTATTCACAGCACCAGACACATTATTCACAGCACCAGACACAACAGACACGGCACCAGACACATCAGACACGGCACCAGACACATCAGACACGGCACCAGAAACATCAGACACGGCACCAGAAACATCAGACACAACGTCACCAGACACATCAGACACAGCAACAGACACATTATTCACAGCATCAGAAACATCAGACACAGAAGTAGACACATCAGACACGGCACCAGACACATCAGTCACGGCACCAGACACATCAGACACGGCACCAGAAACATCAGACACCGCACCAGAAACATCAGACACGGCACCAGAAACATCAGACACAACGTCACCAGACACATCAGACACAGCACCAGACACATTATTCACAGCACCAGACACATCAGACACAACGTCACCAGACACATCAGACACAGAAGTAGACACATCAGACACGGCACCAGACACATCAGACACGGCACCAGACACATCAGACACAGCACCAGACACATTATTCTCAGCACCAGACACATCAGACACGGCACCAGACACATCAGACACGGCACCAGACACATCAGACACGGCACCAGACACATCAGACACGGCACCAGACACATCAGACACGGCACCAGACACATTATTCTCAGCACCAGACACATCAGACACGGCACCAGACACATCAGACACGGCACCAGACACATCAGACACAGCACCAGACACATTATTCTCAGCACCAGACACATCAGACACAGCACCAGACACATCAGACACGGCACCAGACACATGAGACACAGCACCAGACACATTATTCTCAGCACCAGACACATCAGACATGGCACCAGACACATCAGACACGACACCAGACACATCAGACACGGCACCAGACACATTATTCTCAGCACCAGACACATCAGACATGGCACCAGACACATCAGACACGACACCAGACACATCAGACACGGCACCAGACACATTATTCTCAGCACCAGACACATCAGACGTGGCACCAGACACATTCACAGCACCAGACACATCAGACACAGGACCAGACACATCAGACACAGGACCAGACACATAAGACACAGGACCAGACACATCAGACACAGGACCAGACACGGCACCAGACACATAAGACACGACACCAGACACATCAGACTTCATGATTTTTTTCCCCACCAGCAGCCATCTCGACCTTCAGCAGGTTATTGTATTTTTTTATTTTATGACTTCATTGTAAAATATTTTTAGAAGTTTGTCGCGACCCGGAACAGTCTCAGATTCCCTGAGCCCAATATCCTGTCGTACCCCGAGACCCAGCAGGCATTGCAGCGTGCCCAGGCTCTGTACACGTCCACCCTGACGCCAGAGGGCTTTGAGATCCTGCTAGAGAAGAAGAACAGATGAGTCTCAGAGGGCTGATAAACACCACTAAGCTACATGACACCGCTTCCTCTGAAGGAACCTTTACAGGAACCTTTTGTCTCTGCGATACTCTGGGGAAGAAGGAGTTCTTTTTCTGAACTATAAACCAGAGACGTCCTAGTACACATACTTAGAATATTCTCATTAATGTGTGTGTGTGTTTATGTTTATCATATCTGTCATGATGAAGTCTATCAGTTAAATCTGATCACTCTGGTCACAGTAATTAGGTTCAGCACTCACACTCTGTAGCAGTGTTAGATGAAAGGCGGATTACTTTTCTGATGTAACAGTAATCTAACACGTTCACTCCGCCATTCAAGTCCTCAGTTACTTAGTTACTTTTTCAGAAATGTCATCCGTTATTCAGACAATTTATGTAATCCGTGAGCCAGACAGCTGTCATTCCCAATCCATTAGTGTGTGTGTGTGTGTGCGAGAAAGTCGTCCTACAAGCTCCGCCCCTGTAACCCGCCCCTGTCTGTTATTACTGCTGTTATAGCCCTATCTCACCTATGCGGTTTGACTATACGAGGACCGACGTGCAGAAAGATGGAAACCTGATCACAGGTCACTCGTGACGGCGCTGGTCAAGACGCTGTGATGTAGGACGTGCAGGGCGGTGGAGTGCCAGGCTCCGCGCGCGGCCCACGCCGCTCACGTCTGGGCTTTGTTTCCTCCACTTCCTCTTGTCCTGGATTCAACTCGCCCGCTCCTTCCTCACAGCGCTTCCGCTCCGGACCAAAAAAAAACAATCTGCTCTTTGGGCAATCAGGAGCAGAAACCGTTAGATAACCAACTCTCTCTGTGATCAGTGCAGTCCTCTCAGCAGCCCTCACACACACACACACACACACACACACACACACACACACACACACACACACACACACACACACACACAGAGGCCTGTGTTGGACTGAAGAGACGTTTGTGGAGGGAGATTCCCCGGAGACAGGGGGCGGAAAAATGTGTCAGGAGGGCAGCTGATGGCTCGGTTCCTCTGTTCGCTCTAGAACCAGCAGCTCTTACTCGGGGTCTCGTACAGAACAACATGATGAGGAGAGGAACAGGAAGAGGACAAAAAAGAGCCAGTGAACAGTGTGTGTGTGTGTGTGTGTGTGTGTGTGTGTGTGTGTGTGTGTGTGTGTGCTTTAATACTTGCTCAGACATGCTCTAGGCTTAGAAAGGAGTTTCCTTTGCTCTGACTCCATCTAAAGAGTATTCACAGTTTGGAGAGTGTGTGTGTGTGTGTGTGTGTGTGTGTGTGTGTGTGTGTGTGTTCTGGATCGACCCCGTCTGGGTGCAGTCTGGTCTGTCACGTTCATAAATGGCACCATTGTCTGCAGGGAAAAACTCCCCAGAAAACCTCAGCGATCTGCTCACGTTACTGCAGAACCGGTGAGAACCCAATCAGCGTGGGTTTGTGAGTTTCCATTAGCGCGGCCTGGGCCTGGCACGCCGCGCGTTCAGAGATAAAGACCACACAAACAGGCCGAGCGCCGGAGCGCTGAATATACGGCTTTTTCCAGCCGCGCTGCAGCCATGTTGTTTTGTCAGCGCCAGAGTTCCACTCCAGATGAGCTTTCCTGCTTCAGGGAGGTTACAGAGTTCGTTTCTGTGAACAGTTATTCCATCAACTCAAAAAAAAAAAAAAAAACAGCGTCCTGGCCTGAAGCGCGAGCGAGGTGAGGGAAAAGGAGCGGCAACAAGCGGAGGTGTCAATCTGCCAGGTTTGTTTTTATGAGTGCCCTTGTTGTGCTGGAAGTCGAGCCACTGCCGAGTACAGAGGACACGGGACACGGGGCACGCATGGCAGCGCCCGAAAATAGGAGGTCAGAGAGAAAGAGCAGAAAGAACTGGAGGAGGAGGAGGAGAAAGAGGAAGAAAAAAAAGGAACCGGTGGAATGTTCCACTTTTTAATGTTTCAGAAAGTTTGATGCCAAAACATTCAAGCGTTCTAAAAAGAGAGAGAGAAAGAAAAAGACCTTTCCTTCAGAATGTCTACAGAATGTGTGTGAAGTAAAACAGTCACACACACACACACACACACACACAGATGTGAGTGAGACACAAACGCTGCCCTTTTCCTCAGCTCTCTCTCTCTCTCTCTCTCTCTCTCTCTCTCCGTCTGCTCCTCTCCATAACTCACACAAAAATGCACTGTTCCACTGTGCGATGACTCACGGCACAGGAATCAGAGCTCTGCTGTGATCATCTGCACGGCGCAGGGGCTTTCCTCCGTCAGGAAACCGAGCAGACGAGAGTGCAGGGCACTCGCTAAAACACCAGTTTAAAACAACAACAACAACAACAACAATAAGAAGAAGAAGAACAACAAGAACGATGCAGTGAAGTCCCTGTTATTAGCCTGAGGAGAGGAGGAGTGCAGAGGAGAAAGCAAGGGAGGAAAAGGAAGTGAGACGTGAGAGTTCTGCAGTAACGCCGTCTCACAGAGCGATCACCATGCAGTCCCGTAGCTCCTGCTCGCTGCCGTTCCTCCCCGAGGGCTGAAGGAGGCGTCGACTTCCAGAGGCACGCACTCCGAGCCGTGCTGAGCTGGATCCTGTGTCCACTCCAGCTGGGAGGAGCAGCTCCAGCGCCTCGCCTCGCCTCGCCGCGCCTCATATCAGACCAGCAACTTCTCCTTTAAATTAGGGCTCAGCACAAGCCGCAGCACTAATGGCGCTCGGGGTTTTTTGCCTTGTAGGCAGCACGGAGAGAGAGAAAGAGAGAGACAGAAAGAGAGAGAGAAAGACAGAGACAGAGAGAGAGAGAGACGGAGAGAGACAGAGAAAGACACAGAGAGAGAGAGAGAGAGAGAGAGAGCTGCTGGAGATTTGCTCATCTTCCTGTCTGTTATTAAGAGCTTTTCCAGCTTTTCCAGGCCATGCTGCCGTCTGTGTGCTTTTGTGCCATCCCTCATGACCACTGTGTGTGTGTGTGTGTGTGTGTGTGTGTGTGTGTGTGTGTGTGTGTGTGTGTGTGTGTGTGTAAACGGCCCACAGATACATCAAAGCTCAGTTCAGCCACATCTGGCCTGGATGTGAAGCTTTCAAAGCCCATGACACAGAGTCAGAACACAGATAACAGGATAGACTGATAGACTGCTAGATAAAAAGAGGAAGAGGAGGAGGAGGAGGAGGAGGAAGAGGAGGAGGAGACAGGAGCGATCTTTTCACAGCTGTTCAGCCACACAGACAGTTTCTGCTGGTTTAGGAAACAAAGTTCAGGGCAGATTCTCACACAGCCTTTGAGGTGGTTGGACCGAATCACATCTGAGTTTTTGTAGTAATGCTTCATTAGAGAGAAAGAGAGAGAGAGAGAGAGAGAGAGACAGAGAGAGAGGGAGAGAGAGACAGAGAGAGAGAGAGAGAGAGAGGGAGAGGGAGAGACAGGAGACAGGGTTTGTGCCACATCAGCAGAAGACGAGGAACACAGAGGAACAGCGGTATAAGCGAAATGAAAACGATGAGTAAATCACAGGTTGTGTTTTTATGCGAGCGTCTCTGTGTGAGGCTGATCCACGTGCACAGCTTTAATGAGAGTCTTTGTGTCTTTATGAGAACACACACACACACACATACACACACACATACACACACACATACACACACACATACACACACACACATACACACACACACAGGTAGATAAAAATGGTTCTATTCACTGTACACAAGCATGCAAAGATTTATATTACTGTATGACTTTATACAGAACAAGCGCACACACACACACACACACACACACACACACACACACACACACACACACACACACACACACACACACACACACACAGGGCCAATTAGTTGGCCCTAATTATTACTCAGTAATGCCAGGGAGGAACACACTCTCCTCCCAGCACGGCCGTCTCAGCATCCTGCGGCCACCCAGAGCGAGCGCCGGACCCAGACGCTGGTGTGTGTGTGTGTGGACAAACAGAAACGGACCAACCCGTACAGAACCAGTGCACGGATCTGCCAGGCTCAGGAATGCAGTGACAGAAACACAAGCATCATCAGGATTTACTGCCACACACACGTGGCATCAAACACACGCCATCACACACGCGTCACCACACACATCATCACACACACATCATCACATATGCCACCTCACACACGTCATCACACGCATGTCATTACACACATGTCTAGGGCTGCAACAACTAATCAATAAAATCGATAAATATTGATAATGAAATTCGTTGTCAACGAGTGCTACTATCGATTAGTTGGACTGCTGATGTTACTGAGGGGCGCCACCACGGGTACACACAGGTACACACAGGTACACACAGGTAAACACGGGTAAACACGGGTAAACACGGGTACACACAGGTACACACAGGTACACACAGGTAAACACGGGTACACACAGGTAAACACGGGTACACACAGGTAAACACGGGTACACACAGGTACACACGGGTACACACAGGTACACACAGGTAAACACGGGTAAACACGGGTAAACACGGGTAAACACGGGTACACACGGGTAAACACGGGTAAACACGGGTACACACAGGTAAACACGGGTAAACACGGGTACACACAGGTAAACACGGGTACACACAGGTACACACGGGTACACACAGGTACACACGGGTAAACACGGGTAAACACGGGTACACACAGGTAAACACGGGTACACACAGGTACACACGGGTAAACACGGGTAAACACGGGTACACACGGGTACACACAGGTACACACAGGTAAACACAGGTACACACAGGTAAACACGGGTACACACAAACACAGGTACACACAGGTAAACACGGGTACACACAGGCCACACGGGTACATTACCGGTAAACACGGTAAACACGGGTAACACAGGTACAATACAGGTACACACAGGTACACACGGGTACACACAGGTACACACAGGTACACACAGGCCAATACCGGTACACACAGGTACACATACAGGTACACATCGGTACACACAGGTACACACACAGGTACACACGGAACACGGGTAAACATCGGGTACATACAGGTAAACACGGGTACACACACAGGCCAATACGGTAAAATTACGCAGCACGGGTACACACAGGTACACACGGGTAAACACAGGTAAACACGGGTAAACACGGGTACACACAGGTAAACACGGGTACACACAGGTACACACGGGTAAACACGGGTAAACACGGGTACACACGGGTACACACAGGTACACACGGGTACACACAGGTACACACAGGTAAACACGGGTACACACAGGTACACACGGGTACACACGGGTACACACAGGTACACACAGGTAAACACGGGTACACACAGGTACACACGGGTACACACAGGTACACACAGGTAAACACGGGTACACACAGGTACACACGGGTACACACGGGTACACACAGGTACACACAGGTAAACACGGGTACACACAGGTACACACGGGTACACACAGGTACACACAGGTAAACACGGGTACACACAGGTACACACGGGTACACACGGGTACACACGGGTAAACACGGGTAAACACGGGTACACAGCCGCTTGCGCAATCGAGGTTACAGAAGCGGCTGCAGGAAAAAGGAAATGCGCGTGCCGCGTCTCCACTGCGCGTCAACAGCTCGATTCTGTGCGCGCTCGACTCTACCTGTACGCTCGCTCGACTCTGTCCAGTGTTACAAAACAGCCACAATCACAGACGTCCACACGCGACTTCTGAGTGGCTGTTCCTTCTCTATCAGCTGGAAATAGCTGCAATTATTGTTAAAATGCTGTGTTTTGTACTCAAATGCTGTTGTTTATTTTATTTATTTATCTTTTTAGAAAGAGACAAGTCAGCATAAGTGAGTTTATTCAGAAAAGAAATCCCTCATGAACTCCACAACAAGCAGCCACTATAACAGATCCAATATAATAAGAGAACAACAACTGTTCTGCTTTTTTATTTATTTATATTTTGGATATTTAGAGGAGTTTTACTGTTCAAAAACAAACTTTGTCTTTATTTTAAGGTTAAAATGTCAAAATTAAAGATCATTAAACTCTATATGTGGCTTTTGCATTTTTTAAAGTTTACTTTTATACATAACTAACATCCTGATTTATGGTTTTATAGAGTTATAAACAAAACATCAAATTAAAGAAGCGTTTAGTTTTTATCCGATTAATCAAAAAAATAATCGCCCAACTAATCGACTATCAAAATAATCATTAGTTGCAGCCCTACACACGCCATCACACACACGCCATCACACACACGCCATCACACACACGCCATCACACACACGCCATCACACACACGCCTGCTCAGTGTCCACAGACGAGCAGCTCTAGAAAAGTTCCAGCCCTCTGTCTGCCATGCTCGGGCCTGGGAAAAACCTTATCAGCAACTTCAGCACACACACACACACACACACACACACACACACACGGAGAGGACACGGGCACCTGGCCTATGGGAACCACAGGAACATTAATACACAAACACTGCTAATTATTAACATCCACCTACACACTACAGTCTTAGTGCACACACACACACACACACACACACACACACACACACACACAGTGGGTTCAGCTCTCTACAGGAACAACACTCGGGTCACTGTGCTGTGTACACACACGCCGGGATCACCTGAGCACACTGACACACACACATGTTTGTGATGTATACTGGAGTGTGTGTGTGTGTGTGTGTGTGTTTGTGTGTGTGTGTGTTGTTCATCATCAACACAAACAAGAAATACAACACCTGTAAGTTCTGTAAGACGTGTTTCATCAAAATCTACATTATTCACAAAACCAGTCACACATTTAAATGTAACTTTTTCAAAACTGAAATAATTTCATTCAAGTTTTAAAAGATTAAAGTGTAATCAAAAACGACAAAGAATCAGATTCCCGCAAGATCAACCATAACAGAACTGAAACACGGCGGCGTGTGATACAGCTCCATACACGCTTCATACACGCTACATAACACTCTAACAGCTGTATCATGATTATTGTCTCATAACCGTTACAATAACAACTACACGATTTTATTTAAAAAATCTCACTGCAATTATTTTCACACACACACACACACACACACACACACATATATACTGTGCATGTGATTTAAACTGTGATATATACCTTTTAAACACACCTGCATTTATTACTTGATGGTATTTAGCGAAGCTAACGGCTAATAACACACAAGTGATCTCATTAGAGGATGTGTGCCAATATTTATTAATCACCTCAAAATTATTATTACAAAAAAAATTAAGAAATACAGCGGCCCCTCTGCACACGATCGCCCCGCGCCTTGAGAATCTTCACCTTAAGAACTAAAGTATTTTAAGTATTTTGGGCCGAGAACACAGAACGTTCCGGGAGTCGATCAACACCTGTTTACATCCGTGGAGATCCAGGCAAAGCGAGTTCAAAAAAGCGATTTGGTGTCCGATTTAGTGAAGCCATAACAGCGCGCGTCACAGGAACGTTAGCAAGGACGTTAGCAAGAAGAAAAGGGAGCCGCGTTCAGTTTGGTGTTTAAAGCTGCGAGGAATCATAAATTAAGCTTAAGTGAGAGTTTAATGTCTGTTTATTTCAGTTCCAGACTCTGTGTATATAATCTGTAATAAACAGCAGCATTTAGCAATTTAATTATTCCACAAGTTTTGCAAAAATCACAATTCTTTTTCTGATTCATTTTGCAGCTCAACTTCCATTAAGCTTTTATAAACAGCTGTAGATGATTTATTCAAAGTTTACGTCTGCAAGGTGATGAAAACTAAACTCATAAAGCATTTTCTTCGTGTGTGTGTGTGTGTGTGTGTGTGTGTGTGTGTGTGTGTGTGTGTGTGAATGCCCAGCTGAAACTCCCCTCAATTAAGTATATTATCATTTATAGACCTCACACTCTCGCTGTTTCACTCCTCCTCTGAACACCGAACCATTTCAGTGTCTATGTAAATGAGCAACAATCCGGGGGCGGGGCTCTTCTTATATGATGTCACATTAGAGGATTTTTTGTGTGTTTGTTTGTTTGTTTGTTTAAACCCCAATAGAAATCAGGAGATATTTCCGTTGGTCCTGGAGTGACCGTGACGTGAATCACAGGGGACGTTTACGAGGACCGTGTCACGTGTGAGTCGAGCTTGATGGGCGTGTCACAAACGGAAAACGTTCAGCTCAGTTTAAGGGAATTAAAAGTCATTCCTGCATTTTCAGATAAAACCTCTCGCAAACGTCTCACAGTTTCACGCAGTCTTCCTGTAAGGGTTATGAATGTGTTATGAAGCCCATATGTCGGTGTAGTGGGAGTGACGCGTTGGGCAGAGACAGGGGACAGGTGAGGACCGGCCAGGACATTTATTACAGTAACCAGGAGATTATAGCTAACTGTGAAGTTTTATACTAACGTAAACATCAG
>QNUK01000276.1:809297-826797 GCA_013621035.1 Clarias magur | reverse complement strand
CTCGTGCGAGCTCACAGACGCCCCTGATTGGCTGTAGAGCCGTGATTAATGTGGGAGGAGCACTATGTACCTCTCATCCCTCCCCTCTGAGAGAGCTCGGCCAATCAGCTCTCTCTAGACCTACAGCACCACCCGGGAATCGAACTCGCGATCTCCGCATGATAGGGCGAGAACTTTATCACTGCGCCACTCGGAGGCCAACGCTTACAATTTTTGACTAATTAGACTAATTACTGGCAGTGTTGTGAGACTGGTGTACGCGTGTGTAATGAGCGGGTTCGAGACCATTCTGATCCCTGACCGATCGACCGGCTCGTCTCCATTATAAACGTAAGAATAGTTTTTTACAAATCGCTGTTGGAGTCAGTGTGAGTCGTGAATCAGCGCACTAAAGAATCACGATTCATAACTGAATTGATTTTTCCACAAATCCAGTGCGTGTGTGTGTGGCAGGTCTGCTGGAGGAACAGCACACACCGTCTTACCCCTCACACATCACTCACGTGTACAGACAGCTGTGTTTACGTGAAATGATCTCAGAACGATATAAACTCTAAACGCGCTGATAACAGCAGCAGTTAACTGGCTTAAGCTTTAATATTCGTTCCCTCCATGAGACTCAGAAACATGAGAACTCTGGACTGAAAAACTGCAACACACACACCTCAGTATCTGCGTAATGTGTACACTAACAGCGTTAAGTGTTTGTTAGCAACCGACACGTGAACTTTAACTCATTAGCACCAGATGTTGCTCTGCTTTAAGAGCTGTAACGTGCATTAATGAAGAAGCTCGTTAATTTCACAGGAAACGTCAATAACTTATCAAACTTTTACATAACTACTGAAATCACGACAGGTCCTGGTGGTGGCTCCAGAGTTTTGGACCCCGTTATACATTCATCACATCCGGCACACATGTTCTTACTCTCTGAGCGCCAGGCAGCAACATCTGGACTCGTCCCAGAGCCATGTTTTAATGGAAGGGCTTAACTGACCCACTTAAGCTGGGGTGCAGTCCACGTCCTCGATTTCCACAACACAGCAGCTGTGTGTGTTTGTGTGTGTGTGTGTGTGTGTGTGTGTGTGGTTTAAACACAGGACAATGCAGGAGCAGAGGCACAGATTCCCAGGATGGAGCTCCAAGATTGCGTAAGTCTTCCGAAGAAATTCAACACTGGTTTCAAGTTAAGTGTGGAACGGCGAGGAGCGCGTCTAACCCGAGTCACGCCGTTCCCGGTCCCTGACTCACTCGCTCCGATCGCCGCGGATCAGGAGCGCTCCGGGAACGTCGCACCCCTAAATTTAAAAGTCCCTCCCCTCAGCCAAGTCTCCTGGACGTGAGAGCAGCAGGGTGACGTCCCGGCCCAGAGCGCAGAGGACAGAGTACACGGGGGTTTACGGTATTGCTGGGGTGTTGTTTGTGGAGGTTGGGGGAGTTGTAGGGGGTGGGGAGGTGTTGAGGGGGTGTTTAGGGGTGAGCTGCTGCTTCTCTATCTGAGTTTAGGGACGAGTAAAGTTTAAAGAAAAAAAAAAACACATGGCAGTTTTTCTTTCCCTACAAGCTGTAAAACCCTTACTGTATACACACACACACACACACACACACGCACACGAGTGTGTCCCGCGATGGGCGTGGCCTGCTGTAGAACGTGTCTGTGCTGATCAGGGCAGCGTTTGAGCTCTTTCATCAGATTCTGATCGCACTGAACAGGATGTCAGTCTCAGACACACATCTGTATAAATAATGTGTCTTTTTATTGTTTAAAGTTTGAAGCCTTTTAGCTCTTTTTGCTCTGACCATAATCAGTGAAGCCCTAACACCTCTATCCAGCTCGGCGTAACACACACACACACACACACACACACACACACACACACACACACACACACGCTACATAGACACAGATCACTACAGTTCACATTCATATCCATACCACATTGTCCGTTCAGCATTGAAGAGGTGAGGGCGCGACTCAGCGCATCTTCCAAGAGTCAAGATGAGAGACCGCCAATGTGGGGGGCAGCCAAGTGGGCGGGGCTTCCAGGGGATTGCTTAATATCAGCTAATCAGAGAACTCCTGTGGTGTGTGTGTGTTTGAGTGATCTCGATTTAATAATGAAGCTAGACTGCACTAAAGACACATCAGACTTCACATGTGGCTCACGCTTAGCGAAGATCAGACCAATCACAGACGAGACTGAGATTCTGTAACCGATCGTACTGCAGAAGGCGGGATTCATCGCACATACACCGTGTCCCTCTCGGCGGAACCTGAAGGTTAAAGTGTGTTATGTCTGAACCACAGAAAGACGTCTCTTGAAGAGACTGATGCAGGCGGAAACGTGACGTCTCTGAAGGCCCTGAATCTCTCCAAATAGCATGATTACGTTCACGTGAGCTAGCGGGCAGCTGTGACGGACCCGCGGCGGGCGATCACTGCGGTTATCGCGGCGTCACTCTGACACACAGACAGGAAGTCAATTCCAGACATTTTCCAGGTTTTTCGGCAGACTGATGTTTTTCACAGCAGCTCGATGTTGAGTTTTGTTTCTGAAGTCTGATGGTCGCTCTGAAGCCTCGGCTGCGTGAGCAAGTGCAGGGAAGAGGAATGTCTAAAGACAACAGATTTAGAGCCTTGGTGTCCTGAGTCAATACGAGACTTAGACAACAGAATGCTTCACTCTTTTTCAGTTTACACAACGTCGGAGATTTCTCACCGAGACTTAAACTCAACTTCTCTTAAAGCCGGGACAAAAACAAGGCACTCTCACCCTCAGAGCAGCGACCTGAGCGCCTGAGAGAGAAAGACCTTCTGCTTTGTGCAAGTCTTCAACCACATCCACCTTTATATTCCTCTGTCTAATTAAAGCGCAGACTTTAATCTTAATCAGCCTCAAACAGGAAAAGAAATTCTCCACAGCGAGGGTCAAAAAAACCTCGTCCAGGCGACACGTCTGCACGGGGAAAAGCACACAGAAGCCCCTTCCCAACTCTCCCTCTTTAAGAAGGTCAGCAGGTCACATTCCTCATCCTCACTCGGGCCTCAGCTCCATTTTACACCCCGCTAAACCCGAGAGAGGTTCCTCCCGAGGACAGGATGGAGAGGAGGAGCAGCCATCACACCTTGTCACCGAGGACCCGAGTGAAGTGTGTCTCCCATAACAGGAAAGATGGTACGCTGGGCTCCACACCTGGATTCAGCAGCTGGAGGCTCGGAGAGCAACACAAACACGGCGAATGAGCGAGTGACGAGACGTGACGAGACGTGACGAGCGTTTCATCTCTCTGACTCGTGACGGGTGAAAAGGTCAAAGCCTTTATATCTTAAGGTTATTTCTGAGGAAGCGATTCATAAAGAGAGAGTGTGTGTGTGTGTGTGTGTGTGTGTGTGTGTGTGTGTGTGTGTGTGAACACAATCCCAAGTCAAAAGTAAAAACACAATCAGGTTACTAAATTATCATTATTAATATTTGTTATAGATTGAGGTCAGAATGTACTCCTGAGTCCTGCACCGCTTTAATAACCCGTTTAGAGTTACAGTTCTGATGAATGGAACGACTCGATATGACTGAAACAGAAGTGCGGTGTGTAAACACATGGTTATTAGTCTTTAGTGTAGACAGGAAGTGGCTCGTTGTGAAGTGAGAAAGAAGCCGTCTTCTCCTGCTGAATGTCCTGATCTCATCTGAATCTGCGCTCTTTAACACTTCTGCTCATCAGCATCTCCACAGCAGTGACACCATCACACACTCCATGAGGCTAAAGAGGTCGTTTCAGACGGGTCACCGGCCGAACCTCATAGCGCTCTGAGAAACTCCCTCCAAACGCACCATCAGGTTTCTATAAAAACCAATCTGGGCCTGCAGGGCGGCGGCATTTACAGCCCCTCGGCTCGAACCCCTCAGAGCCGTCTCAGAGACACGGCGAAAAAAATTCCAGCTGAGATTCCAGGAGGAGACGGACAGGGAGCGACACCTGACCTTCCCTCGCCATCAGCAAAACTACACTCGCAGTCCTGAGAGAGGAATCTGTGGATAACATCAGTAATCTTCAAAGAGAGCAAGGAAGCTCCGGCCTCAGGGACGAGAAGATGGAGAGAGAGAGAGAGAGAGAGAGCTGGAAACCAGGTGTGAACCATGTGACCAGGAGAGGAGGAAAAATACACAAAGGCTACAATAACTGAGAAAAGATAAAGACGCAGATCCTGAAATAACTGCCATGAACTCAAACATGACGCAACAACACTTTCGTCTTATCTGCACGCTGCTGCCAAACTAAACGCTGCTGAGGAAAACGTGGCAAAGCAAATCCACGTTATAAATAGCTGGCTGAGGTACGCCCCGATGAGACATTCCTGATATCAGATCAAGCCAAGAATGGCTCTGCACGGGAACGCCACAGGCCTCGCTTTCCACCAGACGAGGCTCAGCAGCACCGCGGGGCAGGGAAGGAACGGCGCGCGGGGTGAAACGGGTACGCGGTGCAAACACGCACCGCCTGCAAAAGCGCTAACGCGACCTCGGCTAGGTCCAGTAATCAGACAGCGCATTTCACGCTGTGTGTGTGTGTGTGTGTGTGTGTGTGTGTGTGCAGAGTTTGGACAGAATAGTGGCACTGCTGTATACTGAGGCAGCTTTATATTAAACACACACTCGGGGAGAAAAAGTTTATCTAGACAGATTTTTTTCTTCACATGCCTGACGCTCTGTGTGATGGAAAATGTGATGTGAGGTGATGTGATGTGATGTGAGGTGATGTGAGGTGATGTGTCTGCAGAAAAATACAGAAACATCTAATCTTCCAGACTTCTCCAGCTCTCCCACACACACACACACACACACACACACACACCTGGAAGAATCAGCTGTGGTAACTGTAATGTGAATGAGAGCTGTGTGGTGATGACCAGTAACACACACACACACACACACACAGTCAGTGTGCAGCTGCCGGAGCCTGAGCCACCATCACACTCCCACACTGCACACACTCCAGCTATTCACTTCCCTCGCTCAGGAATGCCGTGTGACGTCATCTATTTGGGCTCAGATTTCCTCTGGAACTTTTAAAACGGGTCGGGCGGGGGGGGGGGACAGGGGCATGGGGGGGTTCGGTTCTGAAACGTCTGACGGGAAAAAAACGCAAGATTTCAGTACGAGAGAGAAACACACACACAGAGAGAGAGAGAGAGAGAGAGAGATCTAACGGAAAAGAGAAAGTGTGTGTGTGTGTGTGTGTGTGTGTGTGTGAGGGGGGGAACAGTCCACGTCAGTAAAGTCTGATAAATCAATTAGACAATCTGATGTGAGAAAAATGGAGCTGATCTCCACCTGAAACTCTCTCTCTCACACACACACACACACACACAGCTCCTTTACTGGGTCGCGGTTCTGAATAGCTGGCATGACGCCACCGCCGCTCGGCTCTGACGTGTCACTCTAACACACACACACTCAACACACACACACAACATCTCTAACCGTTGAGTCTCTGAACTGTTACTTTGTTACTTTGTTGCCGCGCGGAGCCGCTTAAAGGCTTCAGGAGAATTTTCCAGAACTTTCCTGACAACTTTTTTCTCTCTCTCAGAAAGTCCTGAAGTGTGTGTGTGTGTGTGTGTGTGTGTGTGTGTGTGTGTGAGACATGAGCGGAAATAAAAGAGTTTATACAAAGTTACTGAGGAGAGAATAAAACCTAAAGTCAGCTCCTGACGCCATGAAGCTCAGTGTGAACACACAAACACACACACACACACACACTGTGGACTGAAGAGTGTAAAATGATTTAGGTTTCGTTTTCCATCCATTCCGACACTTCTTTCTGTCCTCCAGCCGGCTCCTCTCTCTCTCTCTCCTCTTCTTCTTCTCTTCTCTCAACTTTTTCCCCAAATGTTCCTCTCACCTCCTCCACAACACACACACACACACACAGCCTCTCGCGCTGCACACACACACAGAGTTGTAAGTTTGTTACCTTCAGTAAATGTCCTCGCTAGTCCGTGTGTGAGTCCTGAGCGCGTGAGACGGAGTGAGACAGAGTGAGACGGAGTGAGACTCATCCCCGGGCGGCTCGGCGCGCTGTGGCCCGACTGCGGGATTCCGCCATGTCAATTATGTGGCAGTGCGCGTGGGGGGGGCAGAGGAGCCCGCAGCTACCGTAAAACCCCGAGTAGATCCCTCTACACTCCACACACACACACACACACACACACACACACACACACACAGGCTACCGTAAACCTGCTACTATCCGCTCACCGCACGCTCAGGTCCGACAGCAGCTGATCATAAGGAGAGAATGAAGTCTGTTAGGTAGACCAGGAGTGTACACCAAACACACACACACACACACACACACACACACACTTTTTAGTCTACAATGTATGTTTTTGGATTGCAGGAGGAAACTCGAATACCAGGAGGAAACATCATTCACAGGGAGTGACACACACACACACACACACACACACACACACACACACACACACAATCCTGTAGGTGTACGGCAGTGAAAGCAGTGCAACTATTTTTTATTATTAACTATTATTAAGGACTACGGCTCTAGTTTATAGATTTGGTGATCGGAGGATCCAGGTCTGGGTCACTGGTGGGTTGCCACACCCCATACAACCCAGCCACTGGATTTAGTGCCACACAGTTAGAAAACTGGGAGGGTGGCGTCAGGACGGGCATTCGGTGTAAAACCTGTGCCAAGTTCTGTGCGGATCGTATAGTCTGCTGTGGCGACCCCTCGACGGGAGCAGCCAAAAAAAAAAAAAGAAAGTTTATTATTATTGTTGTTGTTTACTGTGTTTATTCTGTCAGTATGAAAAGGACAGGACACCAGAGAGCACAGACAGATGTAAGCATACTTATCATACAGAATATTAATACACTCTCACTCACTCATCGTGGATACCACATTATCCTGTATAGAGGGTCGGAGGGGCCCGGAGCCTATCACAGGAGACTTTGGGCACAAGGCAGGGTACACTGATTAGCCTAATCCACATGTCTTTGGACTGTGGGAGGAAACCAGAGAACCCAGAGGAAACCCGTCAAGCACGGGGAGAACCTGTAAACTCCATGCACACAGACTAGAAGTTGAACCCGCATCCTGGAGATGAGAGGACACAGTGCTAACCACTTTGCCCCCATACAGTCCCTACAGAATATTAACCTGAATAAAATCTAACAGGTAAATGGTGTCTGTGATTTATTACAGGTGTATTACAGCTCTACTCTGTGGGCTTGAACACCCAACTTTCTCGTCATGAATACAGAACCTTACTCACTCAGCGACATCAGTAACACGGGAATTCAAATGTATTCTTAACACGCATAGCACCCACAGGGCGCTTTCACACTTTACAGCCTTGTTTCACATTAGAGTCCAAGGATTCCTGGTTTCTGAGAACCACAGCCCAAAGTCAGATGCATTTTAATCAGTGAGAACACAATCGTTCTGTGCTCCCGAGTCCAGTGGAAAAGGTGGTCTCAGGAATGATAGAGTAATGAACCCAAATAAGGCAAGTCAAGAATAAGTAGAGACTAAAAATCAATCACTCCTAAAGTGAAAAGACCCTTAACCAGCATGTGTAAGTGTGAAAGTGAACGTTACGCTCAGTACTGTGTTCAGAGGGAACACCATGAACTTTGCTTCCTGATGAAGTTTTTGTGAGCAGATGTTTGGCTCCTTCAGGTTCTCCTTCAGGCTGATGTTTGTGACGAAACCCCTCGACACTTTTCATCACAGCTGGAACAACTGGGTACAAACTAATTTATGAAAAACATCTACAGGGAGAGCTGCTAATTAACACTGTGTTTATGTTTATGGGTGATTTATGAAGGTTCGAGATTGTTCTGATGTAAACATGCAGCTTCATGAACTCTTCATTTGATTTAATGAACTTCAGGCTGAATTGATCAAACTGCTTACAGACACAGGTTCGGATAAAAAAAAAATAAAAAAAAACTGGATAATTTTTTAAAGTCATATTTGTCCAGAGTGTAAATATTTATAAATGCTACAGTACATGAATAACAAGCGATACTTGAGGATCATGACACATGGGCGTGGCCTAATCAGAATATTCGTGTAATATTTATACTGTAGATGTGGAATGAGGAGAGAAGAGGAGAAAACTGGAATACAATTCTGTTTATATACTTTAGTGTTTAGGGGGACATTAAGGAGTTTACAGATAGATAGAACTTTTGCAGAGCTACAACTTAAGTGTTGAATTCATTAAAATTAACTTGTTGGAGTTTTCAGGCTACACGCGCACACACACACACACACACACACACACACACATTTTTCTCTCCTCAGCTTCCAGTAAAGGAATTTCATCTGAAGCAGACAAGACAGCTCATGTCCCTCACGTTCCAGACTCTCTCTCTCTCTCACACACACACACACACACACACTGGTGTCTGCCCTACTTTCCGTGCAGCTGCAGCTGGGCGTCATGTCTGTACAGATGTGCACATTTAGGGAGGGAGCTCACTCTCTCACTCTCTCTCTCCCTTTATTCGTTATAAACGACTTTTCTATGATCTCTATAAACTGCACTAACACCAGACCCAAACTGGTTATTACATTAATATCAGTTTACCTCAAAAGCCCGGTGTGTGTAAACCAACACACAGTGACATTTCATGTAATTGTTTATCTTCTCGTTTCATTTTAAAACTCTTTTTCTATTAAACACGTGACATCAGCGTGGCTTTAGTAAAGGACAATGACGCCATCTAGTGGACTTTATTATACCTACAGTACCTACATTACCTACAGTAATCTAATTCCACACCTCAGTCCAGATTAAATTCCTGCGGATGTTCACACTGAGACCTGTGTGTGTGTGTGTGTGTGTGTGTGTGCTCCACTGGGAGAACCTATCAAGAAGTGAGGAACCCTAAACTCTAAAGAACCCTTTTCTCAGAGTGTTTTGGTGAGCGATAGCTGAGTGTGTGAATTGTTCTTCTTAATAATACAATAAATGAAAGTACAGCAGCAGTGTGTGAAATTGTCTTCAGTCTCAAGTTTTTAACACTAATGGAGGGATAAATATCTCACACCCCTAATACCCCTTCATGCACTCAGAGAACCTTGTGTGTGTGTGTGTGTGTGTGTGTGTGTGTGTGTGTGTGTGTGATTATTCTGCTCTATTCTAAAGGTCACTACGCATTCCTTAACACATAAACAGCTCCATGTGCTCCCTAAAACCTTTCTAAACAAGAGTCTAATATTCACTTAACTGACAGATCAGTGTGTGTGTGTGTGTATGTGTGTGTGTGTGTGTGTCTGTGTGTGTGTGTGTGTTTCACCTGAGATTTTACATAGATATAGATATAAATACATATTACATAAATACTGGCATCCTAACTAATGAGTTTAGAGTGAAAATGTACTTACATGAATATATGAGTACATTTTCATTTCTATTTAATATATATATATATATATATATATATATATATATATATATATATATATATATATAATTTAAAATCTAATGTTTCTCACCATGTTTCCATAATCACACACACACACACACACACACACACACACACACACACACACACACACACACACATAAAATGAGCATAAACATAGTGTGAGTTTCATTTACTCTGTACAATTTGCAATAAAGTTCTGAATCTTGGTATAATCTGTTTAAACTGATATTTGTGTGTATTGATGTGTGTATTGAGTCGTAAGACGTGTATGGTATGTAGTGAGGTGTGTATAATGTTTTGTGAAGTGTGTTGTGAGGTGTGTAGTGAGGTGTGTATGGCATACAGTGGGGACTGAGGTGTGTATAGTGTGGAGTGAGGTGTGTATGGCGTATAGTGTGTACTGAGGTGTGTATTGTGTGTAGTGTGTAGTGAGGTGTGTATTGTGTATAGTGTGTAATGAGGTGTGTATAGTGTGTAGTGAGGTGTGTATTGTGTATAATTAGGTGTGTGTAGTGAGGTGTGTATTGTGTATAGTGAGGTGTGTATTGTGTATAGTGAGGTGTGTGTAGTGAGGTGTGTATTGTGTTTAGTGTGTAGTGAGGTGTGTATTGTGTATAGTGTGTAGTGAGGTGTGTATTGTGTATAGTGTGTAGTGAGGTGTGTATTGTGTATAGTGATGTGTGTATTGTGTAGTGAGGTCTGTATTGTGTATAGTGTGTAGTGAGGTGTGTATTGTGTATAGTGTGTAGTGAGGTGTGTATTGTGTATAGTGAGGTGTGTATTGTGTATAGTGAGGTGTGTATTGTGTATAGTGAGGTGTGTGTAGTGAGGTGTGTATTGTGTTTAGTGTGTAGTGAGGTGTGTATTGTGTATAGTGTGTAGTGAGGTGTGTATTGTGTATAGTGTGTAGTGAGGTGTGTATTGTGTATAGTGATGTGTGTATTGTGTAGTGAGGTCTGTATTGTGTATAGTGTGTAGTGAGGTGTGTATTGTGTTTAGTGAGGTGTGTATTGTGAGGTGTTTATAGTGTGTAGTGAGGTGTGTATAGTGTATAGTGAGGTGTTTATTGTGTGTAGTGAGATGTGTATTGTTTGTAGTGTGTAGTGAGATGTGTATTGTGTTTAGTGAGGTGTGTATATTATGTAGTGAGGTGTGTATAGTGTGTGTAGTGAGGTGTGTGTAGTGTGTGTAGTGAGGTGTGTGTAGTGTGTGTAGTGAGGTGTGTGTAGTGAGGTGTGTGTAGTGAGGTGTGTATAGTGTGTGTAGTGAGGTGTGTGTAGTGAGGTGTGTATAGTGTGTGTAGTGAGGTGTGTATAGTGTGTGTAGTGAGGTGTGTGTAGTGAGGTGTGTATTGTGTTTAGTGTGTAGTGAGGTGTGTATTGTGTATAGTGTGTAGTGAGGTGTGTATTGTGTATAGTGTGTAGTGAGGTGTGTATTGTGTATAGTGATGTGTGTATTGTGTAGTGAGGTCTGTATTGTGTATAGTGTGTAGTGAGGTGTGTATTGTGTTTAGTGAGGTGTGTATTGTGAGGTGTTTATAGTGTGTAGTGAGGTGTGTATAGTGTATAGTGAGGTGTTTATTGTGTGTAGTGAGATGTGTATTGTTTGTAGTGTGTAGTGAGATGTGTATTGTGTTTAGTGAGGTGTGTATATTATGTAGTGAGGTGTGTATAGTGTGTGTAGTGAGGTGATGTAGATAGTGAGAGTGATGTTTAGTGTGATGGTCGTGAGGTGTGGATAGGTGTGGTAGTGAGAGTGGTGTGTAGTAGGTGTGTATAGTTGATGTAGATGAGGTGTGTAAGTGTGTAGTAGTTGAGGATGTGTGTAAGTGATGTGGATAGTGAGGTGTGTATAGTGTGTGTAGTGAGGTGTGTGTAGTGAGGTGTGTATAGTGTGTGTAGTGAGGTGTGTGTAGTGAGGTGTGTATAGTGTGTGTAGTGAGGTGTGTGTAGTGTGTGTAGTGAGGTGTGTGTAGTGAGGTGTGTATAGTGTGTGTAGTGAGGTGTGTGTAGTGTGTGTAGTGAGGTGTGTGTAGTGAGGTGTGTATAGTGTGTGTAGTGAGGTGTGTGTAGTGAGGTGTGTGTAGTGAGGTGTGTATAGTGTGTGTAGTGAGGTGTGTGTAGTGTGTGTAGTGAGGTGTGTATAGTGTGTGTAGTGAGGTGTGTGTAGTGAGGTGTGTATAGTGTGTGTAGTGAGGTGTGTGTAGTGAGGTGTGTATAGTGTGTGTAGTGAGGTGTGTGTAGTGAGGTGTGTATAGTGTGTGTAGTGAGGTGTGTGTAGTGTGTGTAGTGAGGTGTGTGTAGTGAGGTGTGTATAGTGTGTGTAGTGAGGTGTGTGTAGTGTGTGTAGTGAGGTGTGTGTAGTGAGGTGTGTATAGTGTGTGTAGTGAGGTGTGTGTAGTGTGTGTAGTGAGGTGTGTATAGTGTGTGTAGTGAGGTGTGTGTAGTGAGGTGTGTGTAGTGAGGTGTGTATAGTGTGTGTAGTGAGGTGTGTGTAGTGTGTGTAGTGAGGTGTGTGTAGTGAGGTGTGTGTAGTGAGGTGTGTGTAGTGAGGTGTGTATAGTGTGTGTAGTGAGGTGTGTATAGTGTGTGTAGTGAGGTGTGTGTAGTGTGTGTAGTGAGGTGTGTATAGTGTGTGTAGTGAGGTGTGTGTAGTGTGTGTAGTGAGGTGTGTATAGTGTGTGTAGTGAGGTGTGTGTAGTGAGGTGTGTATAGTGTGTGTAGTGAGGTGTGTGTAGTGAGGTGTGTATAGTGAGGTGTGTGTAGTGTGTGTAGTGAGGTGTGTGTAGTGAGGTGTGTATAGTGTGTGTAGTGAGGTGTGTGTAGTGAGGTGTGTATAGTGTGTGTAGTGAGGTGTGTGTAGTGTGTGTTATGTGGCGCTCCCTCAGCCGCAGGACTTTTATTTTAAAAGGCCGTGTGATTCTGTAATCCGTGTCACACGGGGATCCGCATGAGGCGAAACACACACGCGCGCGCACACACACTCATTCACACACACATTTAGAGAGGAGTCAGTCCAGTGCGCGCGCGTGTGTGTGTGTGTGTGTGATGAGCAGCATGCGCGTGCTACTCGTCTCCTCGGTGCTGTTAGCATTAGCACTGTGCTATCTGAGAGTTCCTGCTCTTCCCGGAAGTGTAGCGGAACCGGCCAAGCTGCTGCTGGTGGACGCGGTGTTCCGGGCCATGCTGTGGGCGGTGAGTCCGGGCGCGTGACCGTGCGCGCGCTGTTATACGGTTATAACGCAGTCATAGCGAGTTCATTACGAGCCAGGTTCCGAGCTGACCCGCGCGCGTGTGCATGCGTTGGTCCAAACTTTTGGCTTGTGTTAAAACTACAGCGCAGTGGGCGTGGCTTTGGGGTGGATATGTGGGCGTGGCTAAACGTCTGACCCTGCTCCACAGAACCACAGTACCGGTTCTCCACAGAAGCACTCGGAGATCCTTCTGGAAGTTCTGCAGTGTTATTTAGAAACTTGTTTTTCAGACTCGTGAGGAACTGCTTCAGTGCTTGTCACGTGGTTCACCCCCTTGGGGGGGGGGGGATTAGATTAAGCTCATTAACACAGTCATTAGTATTAATGTAGAACTAGTCTCACTCTACTCCACTGTCTACCACTAGAGGTCGTCCTGGGTAGAGCGCTGCACCGTTGCCATGGTAACAGTTAATTCCTCTTTCCTGTGTGTGTGTGCACTGAAAAAAAGGACTTGTAAGATTTACTTGATAAAATTCTCCTAACAATTTGCACACGTAAATTTTAAGTAAATTTTATTGCTCCAATATTAAGTACAACTTAATACCCATCATGGTCAAGTAAAATCTACTTAATAATTAAAGTAACGCTCATGAAGAAACCAAGTAAAAGTTATATAATTATATTTAATTCACAAGTTGGTTTTATGTAAAATAATCAAGTAAAGTTAATTTATTGTTATATTAGCAGGAACCTTGTTTTTATGAATTATTAAGTAAATCTTACTATAATTTTGTTTTGTGAGATTTTCCCCTACTTGGTTTTATCTATTTATATTACTCTCTATAATAATGTGAACATTGCTAATTTATGTTTTGTAAAGAAAATGTAATTATTTCATCAATATCTTTCACAAATCACACAACAAAAATATTATTAAACAGTTTATTCACCAACATTACAGAATGTTTTGGACATTAACAGTCTCGATACAGGTTGTCTTTTTAATAAAAGTGCATTCAGTTAAACTTTGCATCCATAGGAACAGTAAGCAGTCACATGACTTTGCAGTATTGCCAGATTCTTGCGAAATTTCCTTTCCTTCAAGTACAATGGATCCATCATGCAGTTCTTCCCCTTCAACAGTACGGACTACGAGGATTTGAAGATGGTGCAAACAGGCATCACTTCGTCTGTCCTCCTGTATAACATTTACAAGAAAAAGATAAGGATAATTATTGTGATAAACAAAAATGTAATTGCTTCAATCATCTGTGCTGACTTACACAAACTTACACTTACTCACACAGAAAAGAACATAATAAAAGAAAATAATAAAAAACGACCATCATTTCGTACACTTCAGATTGTTAAACTTGGGTTAAATTGCTTTAGCAATAATCTTACATCAGTAAAACATTTGTAGAACATTGCATGAGATGGCTCCACTCCATAGTCTGATTACTTTGCACATTTACAGTGTCAGGAAATCCTATGATGAGTGCTGAGTTTGTATTTAGTTCACCCAAACATGAATTCTTTCAATAATTACTCAGTTTTATGATGCTACAAACCTTTATGTTCATATGTATTCATTTGCATTTGGTATATGCTTGTGTCCAATGCAGCGTGAGATCGACCTGTAAATGAACATACACAATTTGTTATACTACAACAATGGTATAAAACACTTAACCAGTATTTTATATTTTGCAATGAAGTACAAATAAAAATAACAGCAACATTATAGCAAGCAAATATGTATATAGATTTATACTTTCCTCAATGTGATAAGTAGGACAGTATCTTCTACAGAGTCCTAAATTAACTTTCTGCACTGTATCCAAATTGTGAAAGATACAGTACAGTAGTCCTGTTGATAAAAACATCTGTTAATAAGATTTTACATTTAATAAACAAATTACAGATTACACATTTAAATGCAGCATTAAAAAAATTCATGGGTTGTGTCTTGATTAAAAACAGCGCAAATCATATTATGATAAGGAAAATCTCTTCCATTCCAGCGATTAAAAACGATGCCAATTTTAGACTCTGTAGAAGCTCAGTGGTCCGAGCACAAACTCTCACGTGCGAAGCTTTCTCAGAACACACCGCTGTCACGTGGGTGGGGCTCAGAAACACACATCTCAGTTTATTAATCCGCGCGCTCGCGGAAATTTAAACTCAACTTTCGAAGTAAATCTTACTTAATATTACTAGGTTTATGTGGAGTGACTATAAAACATTTAAATATTACAAGTTAATACATAATAATATTTAACTCTTTCCACTCAGTTAATTTATTACATGAATTAAATGTGTAGGTATGTTAACTTTTATTTAGGAAATTCTAGCTCCCCTTGAAATTAATTTTTACCATGTACAAATTATGATGGTTAATTTAATATATTTTACCGCACCAAAAGGTCATTTTTTTCAGTGTGTGTGTGTGTGTGTGTCTGAGGACTCCTTTTATCCGTTTACGGTTACAGATTGTTTGTATGAAAGTTAATCAGACGACAGACGACGGCACGACTGAGAGAGAGAGAGAGAGCCGTAGACTCCTGAAGAAACTTACTGACTGATACAGAGCGCTCACACTGGAGACTCCTTCCATACGTCACACTAACATCTCCTCAACACCCTGTGTCTGATCAGTGGAGACACTGTCAATGAGCTGTTACCATAGCAACCATGAGGGATTAGTGATAACACACACATTAATGTAAACCTGTGATCAGCAGCTGTGTGACCCGGTTCTGTGGGTTCAGGAGCTCATGTTCTCACCCCTCTTAGTGTTATAGATGGCACAAAGTAACGGAACTGAATCAGTGTTTGTGTTCTAAATGTGCCTGGAGGTCTGAGCTGTGAGATCTCAGGGTGTGTGTGTGTGTGTGTGTGTGAAAGGCTGATGTGATTAAACTGCTTGTGCGTGTGTGTGTGTGTGTGTGTGAGTGAAAGGCTGATGTGATTAAACTGCTTGTGCGTGTGTGTGTTTGTGTGTTACGCAGGACATAAGGGTGTGTGTGTGTGTTTGTTATGCAGGACATCATAGTATGTGTGCTTGTGTGTGTGTATGAGAGAGAGCGCGTGTGCATTATGTAGGACATCAGGGTGTGTGTGTGAAAGGCTGATGTGATTAAAGTGTGTGTGTGTGTGTGTGTGTGTGTGTGTGTGTGTGTGGAATCTCCTCCAACCTGTCGTGCAGTACCGTGTCCCCGCGCTGTTCTCTCTCATCCAGTCTTTCTTCTTAGAGCTCGGATTAACCTTCATTCTTTTCATCCTGTTTAATGGTTACTTCCTGCTGTCTCGGACCCCCTGCCGTACGTCCGTGCTGCCCCTGGAGGGGATGCGGCGTGTCCCTGAACACCATGCCTGTGTGTGTGTGTGTGTCTGTGTTTTCAGGCGAAGCTGGTTCAGGATCTGGGCGTGAGTAATCAGATGTGTGTCCTGAACTACATGGCGATGTTCATGGAGCTGCGAGCACCGCGCTCCAGCGAGTCCGTCCGCGTCACAGACACGTCCTTCTCGGGAGTCCAGGCGCGCGTGTTCGAGTCCACGTCTCCGGGGCCACGGCGTCTCAAACGAGGAGTCGTCTACTTCCACGGAGGAGGCTGGGCACTGGGCAGTGCACGTGAGTGGAAGTCACTGAACAGCGCCCTCTGGTGGCCAGGCTTGTAAAAGTCCACCTGCTGTCTATTGAGTCTCCAGAAAACAAAGCAGTGTGTGTGTGTGTGTGTGTGTGTGTGTGTGTGAATAAGTATACACACCCTAACATGTTCAAAGTGAAACAAACAGAACACATTTGTGTGTGTGTGCGTGTGTGTTCAGACTAATTAGATTAGCAGGTAACAAGTCAGAGGCGGAGTGGAACTCAGACTTTCCTCACATGTGTAACATTAATTACATTTAAATACAATAACAGGAAAGTTGTTTGTGCAGAGACCACAGCCAGCGTCCGTCCTGCGCTTCTCATCTCGCTGTTTCTATGACACGCTGCCCGTCGCATTCTATCCACACGTCCTGAGCGACTCATTTCACTCACTGATTAGATGCTTTCAGATTATCATTTGTAACTCAGTAACTTGCAAGAAAACAGTCACATAGTTTATGTTCAGTGCTGATGCTGAATAAACGAGAGGAGTCAAGAGTAAGTGCACAGCCAAAAGCCAGCCAGGGGTTCATGACCAGGAAGTAAATCTCAAAACCACACCCCTCAGAGCGGTGCGACAGAGCACCAGTTCATCCTGTCCTTCCTGTCACTCACGCTGTCACAGCCATGTCATGTGATCACAGAACATCGCGTGTATCGGCACACGAGTAGCAGATTAGACGCGGCCCTGTAACACTTCTGTACATCACGACCGCGCCGTGTCCCGAGCGCCCCGAGACTCCACGCTAACGCCAAAGCGCTCAGTGCACTCGAGGTCATTAAGGGACGAAGCCTAATGAGTGGAGAGCGCAGTGAGCTGTAATGTCAACAAATAGACTTTCTGTAAAAGTACATTACGTATTTCCTCAAAAACCTCCAGGGTGCCATTTCATTTCATTTCATCTCCAAAAGACTTTAAGGAAGAAAGTTGCATCTCCGCTTGTTTTTGAACTCGCTCTCCTCCTTCCTGCTCCTAAAGGGATGCGCTCGTACGACCGCCTGTGCAGGACCATGTGTGAGGAGCTGGACGCAGTCGTCATATCTGTGGAGTGAGTGTTAAAGAATTCATTACACCTTCACTAGCTTGTGATTTTAAATGTACACACACACACACACACACATTGAAGTCCGTCCTCTCCTGCTTCGCCAGGTACAGACTCGCCCCCGAGGTGTATTTTCCAGGTCAGTACG
>QNUK01000276.1:799297-801797 GCA_013621035.1 Clarias magur | reverse complement strand
TAGGAAATGAGCTCCAACTGCTGCACCGCTAGAATCAAGCCACTCCTGAACCAGAGGCAACATGAGATGCGTCTTGTTAAGCGAAGGAGAAAGAAGACTGGACTGTTGTTCTGTGCTCCAAAATCGTCTTTTAAGATGAAAGCAAACTTTTCATTCCATTTGGAAATCAAGCTCCCAGAGTCTGGAGGAAGAGAAGAGAGGAACAGAATCCAAGCTGCTTGAGGTCCAGTGTGAAGTTTGCACACTAAGTGGTTCGGCTGGTGTTTTATCAGGTCCAGAGTCACTGCAGCATCTGCCAGGAGAGTCGAGAGCAGTTCGCTGAGCCTCTGCCCGCGCTGCCAACACAGCAGTAACACACAGCAGTAACACACAGCAGTAAGACACAGCAGTAACACAGGAGCAGTAAGACACAGCAGTAAGACAGGAGCAGTAAGACACAGCAGTAAGACAGGAGCAGTAAGACACAGCAGTAAGACACAGCAGTAAGACACAGCAGTAAGACAGGAGCAGTAAGACACAGCAGTAACACAGGAGCAGTAAGACACAGCAGTAAGACACAGCAGTAAGACACAGCAGTAAGACAGAAGCACAGGAGCAGTAAGACACAGCAGTTAACACAAGAGCAGTAAGACACAGCAGTAAGACAGGAGCAGTAAGACACAGATAAGACCAGCAGTAACACAGGAGCAGTAAGACACAGCAGTAAGACACAGCAGTAACACAGGAGCAGTAAGACACAGCAGTAAGACAGGAGCAGTAAGACACAGCAGTAAGACCACAGCTAAGACAGGAGCAGTAAGACACAGCAGTAACTACAAGAGCAGTAAGACACAGCAGTTAAGACAGGAGCAGTGAACACAGCATGAACCAGGACAGTAAGACACAGCAGTGTACAGCAGTAAGACACAGCAGTAAGACAGGAGCAGTAAGACACAGCAGTAACACACAGCAGTAAGACACAGCAGTAACACAGGAGCAGTAAGACACAGCAGTAAGACAGGAGCAGTAAGACACAACCAGTAAGACAGAGCAGTAAGACCAGCAGTAACACAGGAGCAGTAAGACACAGCAGTAAGAACAGCAGTAACACAGGACAGTAAACCACAGCAGTAACACAGCAGTAACACAGGACAGTAAGACCAGCAGTAACACAGGAGCAGTAAGACACAGCAGTAAGACACAACCAGTGACAGGAGCAGTAAGACACAGCAGTAACACACAGCAGTAAGACACAGCAGTAAGACACAGCAGTAAGACAGGAGCAGTAAGACACAGCAGTAACACACAGCAGTAAGACACAGCAGTAACACAGGAGCAGTAAGACACAGCAGTAACACAGGAGCAGTAAGACACAGCAGTAAGACACAGCAGTAAGACACAGCAGTAAGACAGGAGCAGTAAGACACAGCAGTAAGACAGGAGCAGTAAGACACAGCAGTAAGACAGGAGCAGTAAGACACAGCAGTAAGACACAGCAGTAACACAGGAGCAGTAAGACACAGCAGTAAGACACAGCAGTAACACAGGAGCAGTAAGACACAGCAGTAAGACACAGCAGTAAGACAGGAGCAGTAAGACACAGCAGTAAGACACAGCAGTAAGACAGGAGCAGTAAGACACAGCAGTAACACAGGAGCAGTAAGACACAGCAGTAACACAGGAGCAGTAAGACACAGCAGTAACACACAGCAGTAACACAGGAGCAGTAAGACACAGCAGTAACACAGGAGCAGTAAGACACAGCAGTAAGACACAGCAGTAACACAGGAGCAGTAAGACACAGCAGTAACACAGGAGCAGTAAGACACAGCAGTAAGACAGGAGCAGTAAGACACAGCAGTAACACACAGCAGTAACACACAGCAGTAACACAGGAGCAGTAAGACACAGCAGTAAGACAGGAGCAGTAAGACACAGCAGTAAGACACAGCAGTAACACAGGAGCAGTAAGACACAGCAGTAAGACAGGAGCAGTAAGACACAGCAGTAAGACACAGCAGTAACACAGGAGCAGTAAGACACAGCAGTAAGACAGGAGCAGTAAGACACAGCAGTAAGACACAGCAGTAACACAGGAGCAGTAAGACACAGCAGTAAGACAGGAGCAGTAAGACACAGCAGTAAGACACAGCAGTAACACAGGAGCAGTAAGACACAGCAGTAAGACACAGCAGTAACACAGGAGCAGTAAGACACAGCAGTAAGACAGGAGCAGTAAGACACAGCAGAAAGACACAGCAGTAAGACACAGCAGTAACACAGGAGCAGTAAGACACAGCAGTAAGACAGGAGCAGTAAGACACAGCAGTAAGACACAGCAGTAACACAGGAGCAGTAAGACACAGCAGTAAGACACAGCAGTAAGACAGGAGCAGTAAGACACAGCAGTAACACAGGAGCAGTAAGACACAGCAGTAAGACAGGAGCAGTAAGACACAGCAGTAAGACAGGAGCAGTAAGACACAGCAGTAACACACAGCAGTAAGACACAGCAGTAAGA